>CAKALG010038134.1:0-12753 GCA_916700815.1 Helicolenus hilgendorfi | reverse complement strand
GTGACACTGAGAGCGACGACGACAGAGAGACTGAGAAAGTGTGTGATGAAGTCATTCTGAGGCTGTTCAACTCCGACACTGAAGAAGACGACTTCAATGGTTTCAGTGCGCAGGAGGAAAATGAACATAGCGATCGGTGACTTTTCTGGTAGGCTAACGGGCTACGGCTAGTAGGCTGGTTATTTTTCAAACCAGCAGTGTTATTGCCATGTTACGTTACTGTCGTTTTACTGCCGTGTTACTGCTGTGTAACTGCCGTGTTACAGGCATTGTTCAGAAAACAAGCATTTCGTTAATTAAAAAAATGTAAAAAAACTTTATTTGTACCATCTTTCTGTGTAAATATCTCATGTTACAACATGGACACCTGCGGCTTATAGACAAGTGCGGCTTATATATGTAAAAAAAAAAATTCTTTTTAAATTTAGTTGGTGCGGCTTATATTCAGGTGCGCTTAATAGTCCGGAATTTACGGTACATGTTTTGTTCAGCAAGATAATCTCCATAAACAAGCACCTCTTTTAGGATTTTTGAAGAGTAAATGCAATCGGCATAAGTAAAAAGCTAACGAACTCCACCACGGCGGCATGAGGAAACACATTGAGGCTGTAAAGGAGGACAGGTCGGCGTGAGGACGTTTAGTCGTCTCATTGAGACACTTGCTAGCAGCCGCCTTTTTTAAGACACATAAAGGCTTCAAAATTCACGAGTGGGATATTTACTGATGGATTTTATATCATAGAACAGAACGTTAAAATGTCTTCAGCTTGTGTTAACCACAGATCTTATTTCAGACATCTAACTAAAAACCCATTGACTTCCGGACGAGGGAACAGGAAGAGCTAAAATGCTGACTCATGTCTGGGTTTTAGGACTCATTCCTGTAGCAGTGGTTCTCAACCTTTTTCGTGTTAAGGACCTCTAAATTGAGACACATTAGGTCACGGACCCCCATTTTATAAGATTTTGCTTCAGGGACCTCCATCTGAAAAGAACTTGTTTGTTAGATATGATTAAGACCAGAATTCTACAGTTGTCGACTACAGGTGAGGAGATAACCATGGAACCTATCATCAGATTAGACACTCTTATGACTCTTCTCTCACATTGGGCTCATTCTGTGGTGAATTTAATAGTGAATACAAACAATTCCCCATTTTTCTGGGGACCCCCTGTAACTCTCTCAAGGACCCCTGAGGGTCCCCGGAGCCCTGGTTGAGGACCACTGCTGTATTGAAACATTGATATTTATAGGTATTATTCGACCAAGCTCACAGGGAAATTACATTCCCATGAGTCAATTTACCGCACAATAGAACAATGACGTGATGTATGACATCTCATTATACGTGTCAGTTTTCATCGTGTACATCTGGAGTCCAGGCCACGTCGGCTTTTAGATACATACGGCAAGCAAGACATAATGGGGAGAGGTCCAGCTGTTTACAATGTGTTTTTGCAGTTGTCAGCAAATGTCAGCCATCAGTTCCTTGATATGTAATAACTAGGGCTGTCAGTTGATACATATTTAATCACAATTAATCCCATGAGTGCCCATAGTTAATCGCAATTAATTGCAAATTTCATCGTGTTTTTTTATCTGTTCACAACCATATAGGGACATTTGTCAAGTATTTTTTATACTCTTATTGAAAATTGATTAACTCAAAACCATAACAGATATTGTCCAGAAACCCTCACAGGTACTGCATTTAGCATAAAACAATATGCTGCAATCATAACATGTCAAACTGCAGCCCAACAGGTAACAGCAGCTGTCAGTGTGTCAGTGTGCTGACTTGACTATGACTTGCCCCAAACTGCATGTGATGATCATAAAGTGGGCATGTCTGTAAAGGGGAGACTCGTGGGTACCCATAGAACCCATTTACATTCACTGATCTGGAGGTCAGAGGTCAAGGGACCCCTTTGAAAATGGCCGTGCCAGCTTTTCCCTCGCCAAAATGTAACTGTAGATCGATAAGCTAGTATGAAATGGTCGGTACCGATGGATCCCTTAGGTTCTCTAGTTCCGTATGATGTCATTATCTTCTTCTTCTGGCGTTAAAACTGAGCCCACTACAACCTACAAATCACAGGTCGGGTTAAAAGAAATGAGTGGCGTATGATGTCATATGGACACATTGTGCTAAGCGGGTGACTGATCACAATATGAACCACAGGGAGGAACAATCTTAATTCTACTGTATTGGACCATCTTTTGTTTCAGCTCCGGCTTGATTCTCTCTGCAGCCGTCGCTGTGCTCTGCTGAGCCCTGATCCACCGGCGACCTTGTCACTCATTTGCTGCACTTTTCTCCTCACTTTCCCCCCTCATTTAGTTTCATTCTATTGCTTTTTCTATCAGCTCATGCTCTGCCACCCCCACATTGTACTGCTGCACTTTTTTCCATTTATCCTGCTCCTATAGCTCGCCCCTCTCTGGCAAGCACTCACTGTCATTTTCTCTATTTTTTTTTGACTAGCCTCACCTCCATTTCTGTCCTCTCCTCTATTCCACCATATGTCTCTATCTTTATTTCTCTTCCTGTGTATTTTTTTTCTCTCTTGCTCTCTCAATCATCTCATATGAGCAGGCGCTAAAGGCAAATTAAATGCTAACACTTTTGCAGTGCTTCCAGTGTCTCCCGTGGGGTTTAATAGGGTGTTAATGTAGGCATCAGTCATCCTTACTGACTGATTGGGGAAACGGGCCGCTCGTATCCTCTGACCTTCTAACCTGTACAATAGCTCTGCGAGGGCTTTGACAGGCCGACTGAATTAGAGAGCAGCGTTATATAATGTGGCGTCATTGTCCGTATGCACCGGAGAGGCCGAAAGGGAGAACGTGGAATACAAAATAATCAGAGAAATTCTAGGGTGGCGTATCTTTCCTCTCCTCTCCTCCGCTCTCCAGAGTCCATCCATCAGGGGAAGCAGAGAAGTAAAAACAGAAGAAGCAGCCGCTAATCAATCCGCCTCGCCTACAGGGACAGGTTTCTCTTCACTGACTTATTTCTGCGGATGGAGGAAAAAAAAGAGAAGCGTTTTAATTTGTTAGCTGTGAATATGCCAACAGCAGCAGGCGGCGCACACTCTCTGGGGACCTGAGGGAAGAGGCGTGGAGTTACTATACATCTGGAGGTGATTGTGAATGATATCCAGAAAGGTGTGTGTGTCGTTGTTTGCGCGTGCGGTACGTGTGGGTGTCTGCTGCAGTGCCATCTTTGCCATCGAAAGCTCTAATCCTTTGTCTCTTCTCAAGTCCTCTTGTCATGTGCTTTGAAGGAATGCAGTCGAAGAAAACAAAATTCCTGCTGCACAGTCTGACTCATGTTTGTCATTGTTTAGAATGCTAATCTAACCACATGCCCACGCACTCACATGCACATATGGAGTGAATGACGGCTAAGTGAGGGAAAGGGAGAGTTAGATTCAGAAAGCAACCAGGTGCTGGTCTCACCATCAGCAGTGACTCAGCCCTCAATGAGCTGACAGCCCTGAGCACAGTTCACTGATGGCAGGTAGAGTCCCTATCATAACAACAAAGTCTGATCATTACTGAGTATGCACACACACAATTAGTCAAATATTACTCTGGATTTTGGCTTCCCACAATTAAATGAAGATGGACTGTGATACTGACATTTCAAATACTCCGCTCACACAAAACTCTGCTTCATATCAAATCAACAGCCAGTCAGCAGGGGTGATCCAGATGTTTTGGATTCACTTTTGGTGAACTGCCGTGCCGCTGCTCGTGCACCCTGCAGCGGCATCCCTGTGAAGAACTTACCTGAATGTTGTGGCAGCAGTCCAGAGTAGCAGAGTAATATACTGTATATCACTTCACATGCGCTGAATTCAGGCGAAGGAGAACCTTATTTGAAGTCTTATTGTTTATTAGCAGGAACGTAGCACAACGTTAAAGAGAAAGCACAGCTCTTTTGATTTCATTTTGGGTAAAAATCAGGGCTGTCAAAGTTAACGCATTAATAAACACGTTAAAGCAAATGTGTCATTTCTTTAACACATTAACGCAACTTGCAATTTTTAGGTTGTAGCGGCTCAATTTAAAGCTAGGGTGAAGATACTGGTATCATATGAAACTAGAAAACCTGATAACCTACCAACCAGGTCATACTAGATTGTCACAAAGGAGGTTAAATAACAATCCAAACTTTAGCTATATTTTGGTGAGGAAAAACTGGCACAGCCATTTTCAAAGGGGTCCCTTGACCTCTGACCTCCAGATATGTGAATGACAGCTGAACTGACAGCTGTTGTTGCCTGTTTGGCTGCAGTTTGACAAATACTGACAATGACAATACTTGACAAATCTCCCTTTAAGGTACATTTTGAACAGATAAAAATGTTTCATTAATCCTGATTAACTATGGACAATCATGCGATTAATCGCAATTAAATATTTGAATCCATTGACGGCCCATTTAAAAAGTTTTGCTATAATTTTATTTTGCTTCTAGGAAGTGCTCTGTGAATCTTATTTTAATGCAAAGATTTGTTAATTAGCAGGAATGTAGCACAACATGGAAGTGAGAGCAGTGCTCTGTTTATTCAAATCTGAAAGTGCAATACAAATATTTGTCCCTAAAATCATTGAATAATCATGATCTCAATATTGATCAAAATAATTAGGATTATCATTTTGGCCATAATCGTGCAGGCCTTATGCACACATCCAACCACCGACACAAGCTGTGTCCCGTTTTCACTCTACAGTATCTAGTCATCGTATACAACATGTGGTGTACACTCATTTACAAAGTACACTGTTTTTGCAGTCCAATACTTTCCCCTTTACCCTCAGTAGCATCTTTAATTAGACTCTCCCTGCCTGGGAAATTCCCACGTCTTTCAAACTCCACGTCCAACTTTGTAATGCAGGCCTTCTGTTATAAATTTGCAGTCTCCGAGCACAAGCCAAGTTATTTTCTCCGACTTTCAGAAGCTCCCTCCAGAGCCACAGAGGAACAACTGTGTTCTCCGGCTGAGTGCTGAACTTAGAAACTAGTGGAGTGCCCTTTAAATACGACTTGTTTTCAACATTTTCTTCCAGCTTTCTCACCGTCGACGATGTGTTTTAATGTTCAGCAGCTGCGAGGAACTCCTCCATTTCCTTTGAGTATTCAGTCCATCAGCAGCACATTCTGGGGCTCTTTTTTAGTACATTCTGTCAGTTTTGCGCTGTGAGCAAACTAAAAACTCTAAAATAAGTATGGAACGTGGACAGCGCTATTGTTGTCGGTCACACACTAATGGAACAGCGTCCACGATAGGCGTGCAGTGTTGAATATACTGACATTAGCAAGTCTTTGTTGGTAGCCCAGAGTGTTTTACTGATGACAGGTGTTGTTCATCAGGATGCTGTTGCTCCTCTGTGATCATCTGGCAGGCTGTCTGGAAGTCACTCTGTAATTATCCCTCTCCCATTGTTGCCCGGGGCGGCCCATTCACACTGTAGGTGGTAATTATACAGGTGTGTTAATGGCCTGACTGGGACTGAGGGAGGTCGTTTCACGGCGTGTCTCCTGTCTGCGTCTTGTGAAATGTGTGCATGTGTGGGGTCACGGCGTGCTGAGGTTATATGAGTCTTTTCACCACACCGTGGCTCCTGAAGGTGTTTTCAGTCTGTTGTTCAACCGCTGAATCAGCTGCTGTGTTGTTTGATTGGAATAAAAAGCTACACCTGAGCCTGGACACTAAACCCGCTTTAGTACTGTCTCCAGCATGCTGGCTTGCTTGTTAAGTTCGTGCCGCCCTCCTAAGTTGCTCTATCAACTCTCCTATACACCCTCTCTATTCAAAGTCCTTCTTTTTTCATCCTCTTCTTCTTCCTGATCTTCTCAGCAGTGAATTCTAAAAAAAAAAAAAAAAAAGCAGAAAATATGTTTTTTTTTTCTCTCAAAACTTGCAACAGCCTTCCATTTCTGCACCATATCTCATTTGTTCGTATTCTCTCGCTCTTAATGCCAGCCAACAGTTGCCATGGAGACGGCGAGGTGCTTGGGGGAGTGTGATTGCAGATGTTAGAAGAAGTAAACACACAGACTCAGACAAAGAGAGGCTGAGAAAACTAATACAGGGGGTGTATCCGTTGAATTAATTGTCGCAAAGACTGATGTAATTACTGCTGTGGGAAACAATCTGTGATTTCTGCATAACTCTGACCAACCAGCTTGTTATATCTTTACTCTCCGAGAGACTTCCTTTGTCGAGGTCCTGTCTGTGAATGTGTTGCTACTCTCTTTGTATGCAGGGAACATTTTGTGTTTGACCTTGTCCTCACTTTTCCCCACTGTGAACATCGCTCTCGCTCTGATATGAAGATCTATACTCATTTATTACCCACTAACTATACGTGACACTCGGCCTCACCGAATTTAGGACGCCGAGCACAAATGTAGGTATTAATATGTTCCGTCCCGCTGCCAAGTTGAGCTCGATGATTGACATCTCGGAGACTTCCCTCCGTCTTACTGACTTGTCTCTGTCTCTCTCCGTCAGGGCTTTTTAAGTCGGCGGCTGAAGGGCTCGATAAAACGCACCAAGAGTCAACCCAAACTCGACCGCAACTCCAGCTTCAGACACATCCTTCCTGGCTTCAGGAGCGTCGACAATGACAGGTAGGTGTTTGTCGGTGGTGGCGATGGCGGTGTTGGTTTGTGTATGCTGGATTCCTTCATATGTCTGTTCTATTCTGGAGCCTCTCTCTCTCTCTCTGCCTGCCTGATGGCTGGTTATTCAGGTCACTGGTGACATTTGCGTGTTGTTTTGTCAGTGTTTAGTGAAAAGAAGTGAATCCTGACTCTCTCATCTGTCACTTCTAATACGTCTCGCTCTGTCTCACTGTAATCCACGATGAGTCTCCTGTCCTCTGTTGTGTCATACCATAGCACGTTTGGTTTTTAGTGCCATTCAACTCCCGTCTTTGCAGAAAAGGTTGTATGTATGATTTGTTTTGCTGTGCTTCTCCATCAGAGCCGGGCAGTAGAGACCATATGAATACTGATCGCTATAGACAAGGCTCAGGTTCATACTTGTATTTTGGATTCATTTTCTGTTTGCAGCTTTGCAGAATGTCAAGCTTAAGAATATCTTTAATCAGTCAGAAATAGTGACTTGATTAATAATGTGATATATATTAATACTGACTCATCATACCATGTCTGTCAGTCCCGGCCATCTCTGGCCTCAGAGTCTAAACTACACAGATCTATGTTAAGTCTTCCATCCACAGTGCTGCCCCCCCCATGTGATGCTGTTTGGCTTCAGGCTGTGATAATTGCCAGTTCCTGATAACTTCTCCTGATTTCCTCAGGAGTTCAGCCACTTGGCAAACATTTGCCCTCGCCTAGCGACGGCAATTACGATTCCAGACCGGGCTACGCTGACTTGCAATCACACTCTTGGTTTTTTGATGGTCTTTCCATGCACGCACACAAGTAACAGCTATATTTCCCAGCACAT
The DNA here is from genome assembly GCA_916700815.1 of Helicolenus hilgendorfi. Taxonomy (NCBI): domain Eukaryota; kingdom Metazoa; phylum Chordata; class Actinopteri; order Perciformes; family Sebastidae; genus Helicolenus; species Helicolenus hilgendorfi. The sequence goes on along the minus strand of CAKALG010038134.1, from coordinate 5,262 downwards.
ATCTTTGCTGCATCTGGAAACAAGCCAAGGTGTCCATCTGTGGAGATTAATTAATGGAGGTGCTGCTTTTGAAGAGATGTTCTACGGCTTCGGTTTTCAGAACTCTGAGCCGAGTGGCTGCCTCTCTTCGTACTTTTAATGAGGCATTAACATCACTGTCACACTATCACAAGGGAACACTAGCGATTGTTCAGTGTGGAACATAGTGGACTGTTCCCCTGGTGCAGTCGGACAAAATGAGCTCATACGTCCCCTCCTTTGTCCCGCTGTCTTTTCTCATTCTCTTTCCCACTTTTTTTAATGGCGTCTATTTTTCTAACCTCGCTCCCTTCTATCCATTTCCAACTCATCACTCTCCAATTTCATCCCCCGTCCCTCCTCCCTCCTCCTTTTCTCTATTTTTCAAACAGTAGTGAGGTTCCCTAACCTATCAGCATTTATGTGTTTCCCTCTGATAAAGCGCCCGCCGAAGAAAGCAAATATCGGACAGGAAATTGGAATGTTCAGGAGACGTCTTATCTCACCTGGTTTAACACAGAGACACACACACACACACTACATGCACCACACTTAGAAATGCACACATTGACTCCTATATAATGATAGCTCTCCATACACATATCCTCATGTAGTAGAAGAAGAGTGACGGCGCTGTCAGTGACACCCCCTGTCAGCCCGGAGCAGCCTCCCCACAGGGCACACAACGCTGCAGAAGAAGGCAGGATGGGGAATTGGTAGAAGAGGGAAGAGAGATGATGAGGTGGAGGGAGGGAATCCTACACCCTGACAAACTCCCTGGTGTGCAGATGTGCAGCCTTGAATGTGAGAGATGCAGCCGACAATCAGTATTCACTGTACATCTCACGCGTCGTACCACCAGAGAGTTATGGACAATACTTCAATCATTTATGTGAGTTTGATTGCTGAACTTTACAGTAATCATAACATATATTCCTATTACATTTCACGGTCATGTAGTACTTGCATGCATTTTTATTCTGATTGTTTAACACACACCATTTCTGTGTCTGTGTGTGTGTGTGTATGACATTGTTGGGCCTTGTTGTAGCCTGAGGCAGTCTCAGGAGAGACCTGCAGATGAGGAACAGCTGGACTTCTAAAAATGAAATATTCATCTGTGTTAATCAGAAGCTGGACACTCACTGAACACTCCTATTGTATCTTTGGCCAAGCAGGAACACAGCAATGTGTGGGTGCAAACTAATTACTGGATTATTTTGCCTAGAGGAAATACATTATACTTAATGACTCTTCAGCATATAGTGGGGTTGTTTCCAGATGTACTGTATCATCTGGACATAGAGACAGGGTGCACACACTCCACTCTAGCTTTCTCTTTTTCACAGTCGAGGTCATTTTATAATAGAACACAGTACCAAAAACACATTCCACCGGCCTGGGCCGTGTGGCAAATAAAAAGTAATCTAATCTCATATGATCTGATCTAATCTAATCTAATCTGATTGAGGCAACAGAATGGGAAATCTAGACTACAATGAGAGTTACTGGAACAGAAATGAGGAAGCAATTCCAAAACATTTAGGGAGTATGTTTTCAAATCTGTGGCGTGACTACTACTAAACTTCATTTAGGTGTAGTTACAATGACTCATTCATCATTTTGTATACGAAGCACTGCCTCATACTAGATCTGATCAAGCCTCTATGGTATCTGCTATCAGAGATGATCTGACCCTCATCTGATCTCCTGACCTGTCCTGCACCATGTGGACACACTGATGAACATCATAGTGGTTGCAACATGTCAGCTTTTAGATTCTTTAGCAACAGCAGAGTGCCTTGGTTGAGCAGTCCGGCATATATCGAGGATTGATCTCATCATTATTTTTACAATGAATATTTAATAAAAAAAAAAGATGAATTAATTAATCAAGAGCAGCAAAGTAGTACTTGTCTACATATATTACAATATAGGTTTGTGTAGAGGGCATAGTTTTACTCTCAGGCAGTACATGTTGAAACACCAGTAGATATAATGACTTCTCAAAGGTTCTCCTCAGAGGTTGTGACCACCAGCAGCGCGATGCAGCTGCTCGTCTGAGTAGGGCCACAGTTTTTATTTTGATGGTACATGAGGACACCAGTGACACGATGTACATTCCTGCTAATGGTGTCACGCTGTTCCACTGATTGACAGTCGGTGCAAAGAATCCCAGCACTGTTTCAATGAAAGCAGTAGAGCTGCAATGATTAACTGATTAATCGACTAGTTGTCAAATATTAAATTAATCGCCAACTGTTTTGATAATCCATCAGTCATTTTTTAAGAAAAAAAATAAAATAAAACTTCTATGATTCCAGCTTCTTAAATGGGAATATTTTCAAACAAAACAATTTGAGGACGTCATCCTTTGGGAAACTCTTTGACATTTTTCACCATTTTCTGACGTTTTATAGAGCAAACAACTCATCGGTTAATCCAGAGATTAATCAACAGATTAATCGACAGTGAAAATAATCGTTAGTTGCAGCCCTAAAAAGCAGTTAGAAAGCGAATGAACATGAATGTACACAAAGCAGAATTAAGCTTATTTTTAAACATGTTTTATGAAAAAGGAAATGCATTCAACACTTTTACAAGACAACTTAACGGCACCTTTGATTAGCATCAAAAAAGAAATACCATGTCTGTGTGTCCTATAGTCATGTCCCCCTTCTCTCTCAAATAAGCTTTATTGGCATGAATGTTCAGGTTACATTATTAACAAAGCTAAATTACATATTAATGAATAATTACATTTCACCAAAAATAATCACAATCTCAATATACCAATTTGAAATATACATTCTTTTACAGATGTAGTCAATCAGAAACCTGTTCGGAGCTTGTAGCACCTCTTATTCTATGGCAACAGTCAACATCTTTTGCACTCATATTGCACATTGATTTTTTCTCCCCACATAAGTGGGGGTATTTTCTGAGGATATTTTCTGAGGATCGGGGAGATGGATGAACTCAGGATATATTGTTTATTCTTTCAAAGAAAACATCTCTCTCTCTCTCTCTCTCTCTCTCTCTCTCTCTCTCTCTCTCTCTCTCTCTCTCTCTCCCTCCCTCTCCTCTGCTGCTGCTTTCCACCTCGTAGCATCGTGCCAGATGTTGCTGGTCGTTGCGGTTCAGGGTCATTTATATATTGTTATATATATTGTTTGACGTCATGAAAAGTATTTCAACCAGAATTTTTTCTTGTGTGTGTTGGATCATACTCAGCTCATGCTCATGCACACACATTTTTATGTAGTGTCTCTACAGCTTCCTGAGTGCACCCAAATCATTGATGACATCATCGCTGACAGCAGCCACCCCTGTCCTCCGGTTTATCCACAGCGGTGGATTGGTGTCTGTAATCATATGCATAACCCCGTGTGTGTGTGTGTGTGTGTGTGTGTGTGTGTGTGTGTGCGTGTGCGTGTGCGTGTGCGTGTGCGTGTGTGTGTGCGCACTGTGCTATGACTCATGTGTTTTCATGGAACGACTGCTTCTGTAACAGCAGGAAAGCTTTTTTTTTGCCGTCACTCACAGACTCTGAATATTAGCAGATGGATAAAATGGCCGAACCGATTTATTACATCCGTATTTCTCTTCCTGTTTCTCTCCCCCGTCTCGCTTGTCTCAGACAATCTGCTCAGCGTATGCTTTAATTATGTTTGCATTGCATAGAAGAAGACTTACTGTATGCTGAGCGATCTTATAGATGCATGCTGGGAAAGACTCCTCTACCAAATAACGGATGGACACAATAAAATATCTACAACTAAGACAAGACAAAAGACACGATAACGGTAACATATAAAGACTTGTTAGGACTTGATATAATGTTGTGTTACCACAATTCACATTATCCTGAAATAGGATTTAACATTACTGAGGTCAGGAGTCCAAATTATCAGTTTTTGACTTTCCACAAAAAGCAGATCTGTAAACCTTTCTATTTTATTATTCCTTATATTATGGAAGTTGTATCCCCCTATATTATGTTCTAAATTCAGTTTCAAAGCCAAAACGGAGGGAAATAAAGAAGGAAAATGATTATCTAGATAAACTCTTATTTATATCATTTTATTTAAATGTGTTTGAATTGAAAATGAGTCACATTCAGTGTTGGGCAAGTTACTGCTAATGACTTACTGTTGACGTCTTACTCCTTCTTTAAAAATAATATTACTTTGCTTATTACTTGGTATCAAAAGCAATTAGTTACGTTACGCGTTATATTACTATATTACCCCCTATATTACAGTAAAGCTTTGTTTATGCAGCGCGAGGCACCGTGGTCCGGACCTCCACAGATGGCGCACGCACAAAGGCGTTTATGCTCAACACGTTGTTCTTTGCAGTATTCTCCGAAATGCCAGATGGCATACAAACAAACAAATCATAACCCAAACCCCTCAATGCCAAGGAGGACTTATAAAATGAACTGTAAACTCATATGTCATATTCATGGACATATTTGATCACCTTTATACTGTACAATCCCTGTAATGAAAGGAGTCGGGTATTAAATGTATTATAATGAAACAAGAGGTTGAAAGGTTTGATTTGGCTGGTAAAACCCTGATCTCCTGCTTTTAAAGCATTTAAAAAACGAATCGGCCATCTTTCAGTTTCATTATTTCACTTCTGTATTTGACTTACCGTAAATTCCGGACTATAAGCCGCTACTTTTTTCCCACGCTTTGAACCCTGCGGCTTATACAATGATGCGGCTAATCTATAGAGTTTTACGGGCTAACGGCCCGGCTAAAAAGCACTGCTCGTTTTGGACAGCACAAATTCACCTCGAGACGAAAGTGACACTGAGAGCGACAACGACAGAGAGACTGAGAAAGTGTGTGATAAAGTCATTCTGAGGCTGTTCAACTCCGACACTGAAGAAGACGACTTCAATGGTTTCAGTGCGCAGGAGGAAGATGAACATAGCGATCAGTGACTTTTCTGGTAGGCTAACGGGCTACGGTAAGTAGGCTGGTTATTTTTCAAACCAGCAGTGTTATTGCCATGTTACGTTACTGTCGTTTTACTGCCGTGTTACTGCTGTGTAACTGTCGTGTTACAGGCATTGTTCAGAAAACAAGCATTTCGTTAATTAAAAAATTTTAAAAAACTTTATTTGTACCATCTTTCTGTGTAAATATCTCATGTTACAACGTGGACACCTGCGGCTTATAGACAAGTGCGGCTTATATATGTACTTTTTTTTTTTTCTTTTTAAATTTA
>CAKALG010038132.1:0-12967 GCA_916700815.1 Helicolenus hilgendorfi | reverse complement strand
AAGATTAAACAAACAACTCTGTGAGAATACAATAGATATTTATGCCTAGGGAATTCAGAGCAGATAAAGATATCAGAAGTTAAAACATTTTATAACAAACTGTTGTAACTCTTGAAAGCATCTTTCCACTGAACAGGCAGCTACAACCAGACTATAGTCTGCTAAAGTATACTGTGTAGTAACTTAATGTTTAAAATCAAATCATCTTAATCACAATAAAAGCAGCATTTGCTCTTGTTTAAGTAGTCGATGTGATGTGACCTTAACGTCAGTGCCGTTGCAGCCGGTGTCGGAGGCTGAAAGCCGAAAACCTTCAGGTTTGAGTGAACTTTCCCTTTAAGCAGGGAGGTCAACGCGGACACAACTAAATAAATCTATCAGCTGACTGAGGGCAGGGCAGGGAAATAAAATATTAACAGACATAAGATTATGATTTAAAGCCTGAATGTCTATTCAAAACTGTAAGTATACGACAGTACTTTGAACTGTGCTTGATTACTGGTCGGCAAAAGAGAATTCACATTTGATAAGATACCGACTGTAAATGGTGAAGTTTCTCATAAACAAAAGAATAGCTCGACTCAAACATCCCTGTTTACTTTTAATCATCATCTTCATAGAGTACTAAAGAGGAGTATGCAGTGCAGGTGTAAAGACTGGATATACATCAGTACTGCTAGGTTTTGCATTCTTCCATATGTTTCTTAATGTATAGAGACAAGTAATTCATTATAAGGGTGTGTGTTATAAGAACTGCCAGGTGACTGCACTGTACTATGTCAACGCCACATTTCATCAGAGTTAAATCTATACGCTCCAGTACAACAAAATGCATTTACAAAGAGCAAGAATTTCAACGCATCTTTTGTCCAGCTGCAGACTCGTTAATGCTTAACCAGTACTAAAATAGTCACTTTCTGCCTTCAATAAATCACCCACCTTACCCCGGCTTTCAGTGTTTGCTCTGCCCTCTATTCAGTATTTCCCCGTTAGTATTTGCTTAAGGAACTTTAAAATGACCTCTCTAAAATCACAAGCTACCAATTCCTCAAAAGGTGATGCAGGCAGGAGGACAAGATGATGCGAGGAACCCAAAAAAAGAAGAATACCCAGAGAGTAAACCTCCAGTACAATAAGACCATCACTTTATAAGATCATTAAACCTTCCTCTGATTGACTTATGTCACCCCGCACGTAGTTATAATACATTTTACAATCATGACAGCGCTTCTTAAAACACTACAACTGAATAAAACAATGAATTGTTCTGTTAACTGCCTCCTGAAGAAGCTTCAAAGGCACGTCAAAGCAATCAGTGCCAAATGATTCCAGCCTTAAGGCTCGTGGATTTAAAGCCGTGATAACTGTTTTATTATCTCTGCCTCCACTGCCAATCAAAAGAGGAAAAAAAAAAAAAAAAAAGCTCATTGTATACCTGCATTTCTATGGTAACACGCCAGGCACGTGAAATGTCATCAATTTTGGGCGGGAATAGCAGACTTATAATGTAGCTACAGCCAACAAATCAATGTTCAAATTAGTCCAGGTTTGAGTGCATGAGGGGAAAAAGAATCAGTTCAGTTCTCACCCTCCCAAAATGCATATCAGATACAGTAGTTGGGAATAGAGCTCGTCACAGAGGTATTATCTATTAGTTTTGCTAATTATTAATAGAAGATTACTTTCAAGATGAAAGAGATCATCGAGGTTATAGCACTTTTCCTAGGTTTTGCAAGCTGGATAATGGTTTTCATATCACTACACGATCAGTATTGGAAAGAATCCACCACAGAAGGCAGCGTAATTACAACCTCCACAATCTATGAGAACCTCTGGATGTCTTGTGCGAGTGATTCAACGGGGATCTATAACTGTCGGGACTTTCCATCCCTTTTTGCTCTTCCAGGTAAGTTAAAAGTTTTAATTGTCTAAAAGCTGGATCAAGTTTTACATTACAAGATCTTAGAAAAGTCACTTTTTTGTATCTTCTGTAAAAAAAAATTACAGTTATTCGCAATTAATAACAATTTGCTTTGACTTTTAGATTTTCTGATGATTCAGCTTTAAGTAACAGCTGACTAGGCATTTTCTAACCTTCAACGTCACAGAGAAATTTATATTTGATTGAGGTACTTTTTCTTCTAAGAAAAATTATTATGAGCAATAAATATAGAATCAGAGAGCCCAACTTAACAAAAAGAAAAAACATAATAAACATATGTAATGCAATGATTGTGCTGTAAATCTACAGCAGCTGTGCAATCCAACACATATCTCAGTACACTTTGTGAAGCTTGTAAAGTTTATATAAGAGGAATTTACATTCACTTTATGGACATTTCTAACGACATAGATTGTACTGGATTATGTTATGTTTTTAGGTGAGTCTCAATAAAATGAAATAACCTCATAAACCTCACAGACAGTATTATAGATAAGAGTTCCCTTATATTGTACAGGTGCTTCTTTTTACACTATCTTTAATATGTTTAATGCAATGCATATGTTGGACACCCACTGCCACTTTACATGTGGGAATTGCATATTTTATTTAATTAGTTCTTGTGAAATGATCATTCTTGTACAGAACCACTAAAACTATGTCTTTAGAAATGTCCATAAAGTCAACTTTGACTTAAAGCAGTAAAGCCAAACGGTTCTTATTCTTGTGTTTAGGTTTAAACCATTTTGGATTAGAGTAAAGGAAAGTGTTTTATGCATGTGTGGCCAAAAGGCTGTTTCATCACCACGATGATAAAGGCCTGATAATGAACCGACGCTACATCTGTTAGAGTAATTAAGACAAGTCCTTTTGGCCTCAGTTGTCAAACAAGCAAACAGATTTATCTCATCTGCGGGGCAACAAACTCATCTCCGTGTCGGTATGTGGTGATACACCCTCACCCCTTAATGCCACTAAGCTACCCATCATCCCTTGGACACGGGGTGAAGTGAGGAGCCAAAACGTGACTTGAATCCCATCAATAACGGTTTGATATTATTGACACAGTGTTCAAAGCAAACGTCAAAAGGTGACAAATAGCTTAAAGTCTATAGACGTTAGTATGCGGGGCTTGAAGGTTGGACTTCACCTCCCTGTTGTCCCTTAAGTTGGGTAAACATTTGGAGTCTTTGAAAAGGTTCAATAGAATTGAGAATAATAGGGGAATCATAAGTGGGCTATTTGGAATTAATCATTGATTTGTGGGTTTTCTGTAGCATCTTGGCTCGGGGGTTGGTGGGAATCGGTCTGGCAGACTGAGACTTTGGGGCCAACAAATCCACACGTTTGCAAAGGAAGATAGCTTGGAATCAACGTTTTTGTATTAAGGATACTACACGGTTTGGACAGAAGAAAAAAGGGAGTATGAATGCAATAGTGGAAGTTTGTGCCTTCCTCCTGGGGTTTCTGGCCTGGCTGATGGTAGGGATCGCCCTTCCAAACCGATACTGGAAGGTCTCCTCGGTGGACGGTAACGTTATCACCACATCAACCATCTATGAAAACCTTTGGATGTCCTGTGCAACTGACTCTACGGGAGTTCACAACTGCCGGGATTTTCCATCTTTGCTTGCACTTAATGGTACGTGGCCAACACACAGAGATAGTTTGATTCGTGTTGATTACTTATCTGGCTTAAATGCTTAAATCCACCCACTCAAGGAATCAAGATGTTGAAGACTGTGAAAGTTGTGTAGGGATAAATACATTGTGATTTATCTCCAATGTGTAAAGGGGTGAGAATGTTGAAACAGTCAACGATTCACATTGATTTCAGCAGAATCGTTAAACCACTGGATCAAACCCAACTGTGGAGAAATGACAGTCCTTATTTGACATCATTTGCCTTGATCTAGACAGGACCTTAGTGTACCTTTAAAAAGCCTATCAAGGGCAATTTACTGCACTGGCTATAATCTGTAGTAAAGACGGGTAATATAAGATATGATAAGATGAGAGTTTAAGCAAGCACAACCACAGTGAACCCAGAGAAATAGACACTCATAAAATAATAACAAACACTTTAAACTCATTCCTAAGAACTAATAATAATTCCAATGTGTCGGAGTGAAAACTATCTGTTAAAGTTAAGTTAAGTAAAGCACATGAAACACATGAGACTGGATGCCCAGCCCTCGTCTTGAGCCCTGAGGTGACACTTCTTGTCATTTTATCACAGGCAGAAACTTTCCAGTTCACTCATACAAATTCTGTTTTGCTAAATGTTGGTGTATTAGTCAGGAAATAAACCTGTGTGACTCTCTCAGTGAAACAACTATGACTATGATTCATCTGTTGGAAAAAGCTGAATGTTTGGATAGATTGTTGTGGCTGAAGTTGTATTTTGTACTGGCTTTGCCCTCGAGCCATGTCTCTTAGAAGGTTCTGCCTGTACTCATAGAACCAGGGTTACTATCAGTGAACCTCTAGGGGGCTCACACCTGCTTCAACAACGTCTTGTGCTGTTTTAACAGTCATCTCCATAACTATAAAGCATGCATTTTTAACACAATAAGAATATATTTGATGCTTACTTTTACTAACACAACTGTGCATTTGATTTTTTTTCATTGCTTATATTGTAAATATATAAATTTAGAGTAAAAAGTGCTACTAGAAGTAGGAATGGGACGATATGAAAGTTTCTTGTCACGATTATCCTGGCAAAAATAATATTATCACGACAATCATAAAAATATTCTTAAAACTGTAAACATACTGGAATCACTTTATCTTACATTTTGTTAAGAAACAAATCGCATCACAGATAGGACACATCTTTTTTTAATGAACGTACTTTTTAGTGAAAAACAAACAATCTTAAATAAGGTAATCATAAATCATAAGGTCCCCAAGCATAAATACAAGTTTTTTCTTACATGATAATTCCTGTATTTTGTAAATCAAAATATATTTTTTAATTCTCTACCATGATATTGAGCGAATCAGGTTTTCCAAATCACTCGTGACGATATTTGCGATTATCCCGATAATGGAAATTCCCCAACTTATGATGTGAGTGTTTCTTTATCACTGCATGACCTCGCCCACAGTTACATTTCTGATCTCATAGTTCCTTATTCTACTTGTCGAACACTTCGATCCTCTAATCTCAGCTTTTTATCCATCCCCCGCTCAAACTGCAAAACAAAAGGTGATCTGGCCTTTTCTGTTTTAGCCCCAACTCTCTGGAATCACCTCCCCCGATCTATGGCTTCTAAAAACACATCTCTATAGGCAAGCCGTTCTATAGGCCTCATCCACATGTGTGTTTATCTGTTTTAGTTTGACCTGTTTCTCATTGTTTCTGTGTCTCATATTGTAATTTCTCCTTATTTCCATCACTGTTTGATGTTTCGTTTTGTGTGTGAGGCACTTTGTAACGGTGTGTTTTAGAAGGTGCTATATAAATAAAGCTTTACTTACAATCCGCGATAAAAATCTTATATCGTCCCATCCCTAATTATTTTCTTTATGTTTGCACACAGGGTACATTCAGGCCTCCCGGGCCCTCATGATTGCTGCCATCGTGTTCGGGACGTTTGGGCTCGTGGCAACTCTCATAGGAATGAAGTGCTCAAAAATAGGAGGAGAAAACTACATCCTGAAGGGAAGAATCGCTGCGATCGGAGGAGTGTTCTTTTTGCTACAGGGTAAATGTTTGGTCAGAAGTCACTTCAAATGTGTTTAATGAAGAAAGGTCCCTGCTTTTATGGCACTTTAAAATGAGGAAAATGTCCAGTCCCCAGGAGGACACACAATCAAACAACAACAAAAAAAACATCTAGAAAGGTAAATCAAGTCTGGCACTCCAGTCAGTCACTGTGTACAGAAGACAAGTTATCAGAAAATGAGTCACCAGTTCGAAAGGTTATCTTTACTCTAACAGACCGGCTGATGTGAGAACAGGTCACGCTATGTAAAATACAAAAAGGGATGCAGTGAGCAGATGTTGGTGATCTGTTTGTGTCCACAAACTAAACACTCTCGCTATTATTGCAGTTTAATTTGAAAGGCTTTTAAATGTTAGAACTATATTATTTTACACAGTAATCATACTTATACTGGCTATAAAGGAGTAGTCACTCCTTGCAACAAGCAGGTACCTTTGCTTCATAAATAATCTAATGATATTGCATGAAATGGTTTTTAGGACTTACAATCCTAACATCACTTTATTATCTAAAAACTCTTTTTCGACCTTGTTCATGTTATCTTAGCTTGTAACTGTGTGCATTTGTTTGCATTGAAAAAACACCCAACTTGCCTAAAGTAAACAATGGTTTGTGTTTTGTAGGGATTTGCACCATGATTGCTATATCTTGGTATGCAGCCAACATCACGCAGGAGTTCTTTGACCAGTTTTATCCGGGGACAAAGTGAGTCAATACGTTCTGCATCAGTGTGCATTCATTCATTCAGTTGAAAAGAAACGGAACAATAGAGATGTTGCTGTTAACCGTGGATTCAATATGACTACATAGAAAAACATATGTTCAATGTTATCATATCACAGGTATGAGATTGGAGAGGGCTTGTATATCGGCTGGTGTTCAGGCGTACTTGCCATGTGTGGAGGTGCGTGCCTGACGTGTGCTTGCAAAATCAACACACCCAAGGAAAAAATGTGAGTATGCGTTGCTGAAAACGTTTGATATTAATTGATGCTCCTGAAACTGAAACTGAAACTTTTGTGTTTTAGACCATATCCATACCAACCAACCGCCAGAGGACACGGGGTGTCGACTGTGGGAACGTCTCAGACTGCCCCGAGCAACTACGGAAGAAATGCGTATGTCTGAGAGGTGTTTTTGTAGAAGTTGGAGTCAATTCACCGCATTGAATACACTATGAGAGGGCAGCATTTACAATGGAAAACAACTCTGTACAACTCATGATCACTAGTTTGAGAGCAGCAACCTTGATTTGATTTGGAGAATTATTGGCTTTATCCAATCGAAACCTTTTAGTGATACATATTTGCTGTATTTGTAATGCTTATGTACTGTGAAAATTACTTATATATACTTTACTAGCTTACCAAGAGACACTGCAACATAATAAAAACGGTGGCAGTGCAAATGGAGAGCATCTGTAACAGTGTTGATCACTGCTGTAATCTAGAATTAGTCTACAATCATTACACGCTGGTATTTAACATGTCTATATAAACGCTGGTATTTAACATGTCAATATAGAACCATTTCTATCCCCAACAGCCTTTAGCAACCACACCTTTATACCTAATTACTTTTCCTTTCCTTAATTTTAATAATTGCTACCAGATGACTCGATCATAAGAAAAATATTTGTAAGAAAGCTGATGAATATGTCATGAAAAATCTGATCATCTGGCCTTAGGGGACGTACGAGTGTTTGACATTATTTTAAAAGTTTTTGGATAAAAAAAATAAAGAAATAAAAGCTCCTGTTTGTCACTCTTACTAGGACTAGAAATACACAACAATCAGAAATATTTAATCCTCCGATCACCTTAAACTGTTTTACAATTGTGTGTAAGTCTATAAAGTTTGTGTTATTATATAAAGTGTTGTAATCCTTTGTTATTTCCATGTATCCTCAAACCTGCCTCAGGTTTTCTGGTCGCACCCCTTCTACACATAACACAACATTTCTTGTGGCTGTTGCTACAAATTCAGAATAATTTGCCTGCAAAAAGGTTTAAAAAACAAAAACAAAAACTTCTCCCCTCTGGGAAATTAGATGGCAACTCCAAAAATAATCTGTCTGGTCTTAAGGTAAATAAACCTCTTAAGTAGAATGATCTAATAAATATCAAAACATTACTGTGAGAAGGAGTAAATGTGAATCTGTGACTTTTGACTGTGTAAAAGTCATGAAGGAAATGTGTAACTATAACCAGTAATAGCTGGTGGTATAGACGAGGGCTTTCACCCCCCACTCACCTCTGAACCAGAAGACTTTGAGTAACAGGGTTGAAACAAATGTAAACATAGCCTTTGTAAGTTTTGTGCATTTTAATCTTTTTTAAGCATGTGTATATTTCAAATGTTTCTTTTGGGTGATTTTTCATGTGTTCCTGTGGATTTTTGTATGTTTTATACTCAAATAAATATCATTTCCAGAGACTAATTGCAAAGAAAATCCTGAAAATGTTTATGAAAGATTATGATTTCCAGCATATTCCAAGAATAGAGATGTTGATCCAATATTAACAAAAAATAAAAACCAGTCCACACGTTCAAATTAGAGGAATTTTAATTTATAGAACTCGTTTGCACATCATCAACAGAAAATACTCACATCTGAGATTACAGTCAAGATGAATGTTTTTGTCCATATAGCCTCGGCATTCCCTGACTGCCCTGTCAGAGAGCTGACAAATTCATTTTCAGTTGGTTAAACACGCCACCTACTGGAATGATATGGTGTCACGTCTGGGATTGGATTTACACATTGTGTTGCTGGGAAACTGGCCAAAGTCTTCACCGAGCGTCACCAAATCCTACAAAGGGCTGGACTGACTAACTGTCTAATTTGTAAAGACAGTCTTTTGTATCTTTATACATGCTGCACTGTATTTAAAATCATATTTATAAATTGTATGTAGGTTTTTGTTAACCCAGAAGAAAGACAAGGTGGTGAGGAACCAGCTACAGTGAAGCTTATTCTGGCACTGTCTTACAAAGGGTCAAGGTTCACCAGCCTTATTGTTTCACAGTAAGTTAGATATTTTCCTCGGCAGACTTCTAATCTTTAGGTGCTTCATTTGCTAAATCGTCCAGGCTTTGTCCATCAAAGCGCATAAAGTGCCAGCCTTCGCTGTCGGTGAGGTCCTGAGCTCCTTTAGCAGCGTAGAAGTCTCGAGACGGAGTATTCCAGTCCAACACAGAAAACTGCAGCCGCACACACTGCTTCTTCTTCCCCACCTGAGGAAACCAAACAGCCATGCACTGTTAACCTCTTCTTCTTCTTCACACAGGACAGATCAAATCCTCAAAAACTGTGCTTTTAGTGGTCAACAAACACATTCTTACCTCAGCGACTTTGCTTAGTAAACCCTTGCCAATGCCATTTCCTGTAAAGGAAATCAATAAAAGAAATATTTTATTTGGCGACAAAACTTTCACAGAAAAAGACGAAACAGAAACATTAAGAAATCATGATTCACACATCTAAGCAAGCACACAGAACACATTTTACGAAGGCTTCGTTGACAACAATTCAACACTTATTGTACCTCTGTATTCTGGCATCACGTACAGGTCCTCCATGTATACTGACCGCCCCTTCCATGTACTGTAAGTGTAAAAGTAAAGGGCGTATCCGACAACTGTGATTCCTACATGGACAAAAAGAAACACCCAATCAGAGAGGCAAGCAGGAAGGATACTAGAAAATGTTAAATCCCTACAAATATAGTGGAATAATTGAATTGATTTCAAGTTTGTGAATGCTCAGTCACTGTGCAACACCTCATAAGTTGATTTACGAGGTGACACTTGAGCTGTCATCATGATTTGTTGGATAATAAATGACAATATCTTAACAGCAAGGGCACGGAGATAAGATGCAGACAGGTTTAAAGCTGACTGACGAGGGAAACTAGGATAGAAAAGGCCTTGATCATCACTTTACCTTCTTTAGATTTATGCTCCTCAGGCACTTCTGCAACGAGGCATTCAAAGAAGGGATTCTGGCAGAAACCGTCCTGCTCCAGCTCTGAAGGTAAACCAGACAGATAATCTACCTATATAGCAACATTTCATCTTTACATTAGAAATAATATCAGCACCCGAGACACAAGACACATCAAAAACGTCAATACTTGAAACATTTGAAGATGCATTACTTATTTTAAAACTCTGCTCTTATTGATAATAACAGCTAAGATCCAATCACGTGGTAACATTGATACGAAATAGTCCATTAGGCAAGAAAAAAAAAGAAATGATTATCCCTAGCTCAAAATTTTACATCTAAATCTGAAACTTTTATCTAAGTTGTTTACTCATAAACATGTCGAAGGCATTTCCTACTTCATATAACTTTTCCAAAGTCGTATCCTGAATGTTTCAAACCTGCATGCAGTCTTCTTCTATTCCTCTTTCATTGGCGCATTGATTTCCATATGTCATATTATACCACCATCACTTGTTGATTATCTTCAGTCAGCAGAAATATCAATCACGTCATCCATGCGCTTGTGGCGTACTCGTGCGGGTAGAACGTGAGATACAAACATTGCTCTACAGCGCCACCAGTGGTCAAAAACTCAACCAGGTACCTTTAAAAAATACTGTACACGTTGTACGCATCAGACTTGTGCTGTCTGGCTGTTGTATTCATGTTCACTGCAGCTTTCTAAACACTCAAGCAACTTACAATTTATGATACAATTGTAACAGAGACTGTTTGTAGAAAGAGAACTTAAGGTTTTTAACAGCAGACACTGCAGTGCCATTGGAGGATAAACACAGGTGAAGCCTTATTGTTAGCATTAATAATGAATGAATAATGAAGTCAACCCACAAGTTAAAGTTAAACCAGTCTCTGTGTATGTTTGCTCACTGCTATGGCTTCCCAGGACACTGAGTGACACAGTTAAATGTTTCACCTGGACTTTTCTCTGCATTTTTCTATCATTCATTAAATTACCTTGATGAGATATCTTCACTTGGTCGGGCATTTTTTCATAAACCGCCAACTCCTGAGAAAAAAGGAATTTTTAAAACGTTATGTGTGAATGTATCTCGTTGTCGTTTGACATATTTACAAAAGAAAATGCAATAAGCAGGGAATGAAATGAGCACCTGCCAAATACAGGGTCAATGTTGTCTGTTTCATGTCACCTGCCAGCATGCAGACAGGTTTTCCTTATATTAAGAAGTATTATTTTTAAAAAGCAATTCTAAAGCCTAAATTAAATATATGGTAACACTTTTAAATTTCCTTGGAATTACTGCCAAATTATGAATAGCATAGAAGCTTCAATGCTTCATGAAGCTTCAATGCTTCATGAAACTTCTATTCTTCATGAAACTTCAATGCTTCATGAAGCTTCAATGCTTCATGACATCTTCTATGCTTCATGCATCTTCAATGCTTCATGAAGCTTCTATTCTTCATGCATCTTCAATGCTTCATGCATCTTCAATGCTTCATTAAACGTCAATGCTTCATGAAGCTTCTAGTCTTCATGCATCTTCAATGCTTCATGAAGCTTCAATGCTTCATGAAGGTTCAATGCTTCATGAAGCTTCAATGCTTCATGAAGCTTCAATGCTTCATGAAGCTTCAATGCTTCATGAAGCTTCAATGCTTCATGAAACTCCAATGCTTCATGAAGCTTCAATGCTTCATGCATCTTCAATGCTTCATGAAGTTGCAATGCTTCATGAAGCTTCATCTCGCCATCACTAGTTTACATTGTGCAGTTGAGTTTCTAGTTTAGCTTCTTTACAACGAACAGGATATTATTGAGACTCACCATTATCATTCTGGATATTTCTTTGCAGTCTTCTTTAGTTGAAGCCCGGATTTTGAACTTCATGTTTGTTTAATCTTCACACTTTATCCTTTATTAACTGTTTTACTGTTTTCTACCTCAGAGAGAGAGAGAAGTCAAATCTCTGCAACTCTGTCGTTACCCCGGAAGTGGATCCTGTGTTGCCATTCTGCCTTCAAAATAAAAGATAGATCACTGAAAATGATTTAAACCATACATGCGCTAAATTATTAATTTAAATCGGTTATTCAAATCAAATCAGGCTTATATTTTTTAGCATGGAAATCTACACTACAACGAGTACTAACGACTTTTAGTTTGGGCTTTCCAGCACATGATGTAGAGTTTGAAAATCCCGGAGTTGGTGTTTCCGGCCGCATTGCACACATACCTCCTGAAGTAGTAGTGAAATGTAACTTATGCTTTACTTAAGCATTTCCATTTTATGTTTATTATACTTTTTTACTCCACTACACTGATCTGACAGCCTGGTTACTTTTCATTCACAGGTCCTTTACATACAAAAAATGTAAGCATATAAAATATCATAATACTATTGTTCTTTTATTTAAGTAAAATTTTGAATGCAGGACTTTTTCTTGTAATGGAATATTTGTACACAGTACTTTACTCAAGTAAAAGTAATGGGTACTTCTTCCAACACTGAAGGACTGAGGAAGTCAGTAATAGTGTCACTCATGGGGTATAAAATAAAACACGCCCAAATAAAGGGTTTATTACAAAATCTGATTTATTTTAGGGTAAAAAAAGAACATGAAATCAATTAAAATATAAGCTGAAACATGACAGATCTCACAGCTGGACCTCAGTTTTCATAGGGCATTAATATATTTACAATGTCTTGTCACATTTGCTCTTTAATCAGTCAAGAGTTCAGATATTCCCCTTCATACCTCGCCAGAGTTTACCTCTTTAAGCTCAGCCCACTGTCTTTAAAAGACAGGGTTTATGTTGGCACTGTTTTATAAATGTTACATGTTTATGGCAGAAAACAAAGCAGGCACATTTTTTTCACAGCGTGTTACATATTTTCCTTGTCAAACTTCTAATCTTTAGGTGCTTGGTTTGCCAACTTGTCCAGGTTTTGTCCGTCAAAACGAAGCATGTGCAATCCTTTGCTGACGGTGAGGTCCTGAGCTCCTTTAGCAGCGTAGAAGTCTCGAGACGGAGTGTTCCAGTCCAACACAGTCAACTGCATCCGCAAACACTGCTTCTTCTTCCCCATCTGAGGAAACCAAACAGCCATGCACTGGTAACCTCTTCATCACACAGGAAAGACGATCTTACATTAAGATCAACGATACTTTCAAAATTAGATTTGCAATCGAGTTTTAAAAGCTGACACTTTTCATCTTAAAGGCTATTACACCACTGCTATATTAAAAAATCCAATTACCTCAGCCACTTTGCTCAGTAACCCCTTGCCAATGCCACTTCCTGCAAAGGAAATCAAT
>CAKALG010038129.1:0-13091 GCA_916700815.1 Helicolenus hilgendorfi | reverse complement strand
ACCTCAACACCGCCTGCTCTCGACCCTCAGAAACAGAGGATGATGGGAAAGTGTCCAGTGACACCATTTGGCTGTGGATCGCCGTGCTGGCTACCATTGGCAACATCGTGGTGGTGGCTGTGGTTTGCGCCTGTGCCTTCTGACAAGATGGAAGAATGGAGTACAAATACTGCTGCTCTCGGATGATGGGAAATCTTGTATATCCTGAAAATATATATTTTTCTTTAGAAATGATGTAATATAGCCTTACTTTTAGATTAGATTTTTGAAGAGTTTTAAAAGGGAATTTGCATGGGATTATTATTTTTTTTTTTTAAATAGAAGAGAGTAAAATATTAAAATACAGTTAAAATGGGAAACACAAAACTATTTATTTATTTAAATCTGTCATCAGATTTTTTCTGTTCACTTTTATAGTGAAACAATGTTAAAAAAGCCACAAAAAAATCAAGGTTAAACCAAAATAACAGTCACAATAAGGGATTTCTAAAATGACTACTGCAGCAGATTTTACTTAAAATACTGGATATCGACCAAACAAGACCACAAACAGACAGATACCATGCATATATACTATTACTTTATTGCATATTTTGCAAGAAAGCACATAAACCAAATGAAGCTGGCAGATCTACAGAATAGCAATTTGAGTTACAGGAGACAGCTGCTTAAGGAGAGCTTCGTTCATTCACTTCACCGACTCAGATTTTCTCTGCGCGCCAGCAACCAGCAACCTTTCAATCACCATAGTCTGAAAGTATTACTGTCTCATTAACTTTTCACTAATATTACATTGAAAGGTTTCCTAATTCTGCCATTTTTCCTTGTCAACCAGGTATATAACCTGGAAAAAAACAACAGTCAAATACATAAAAACACATGACAACATGTGTGCTTTAATCACTGGCAAAGTCAACAGTTCGTTAAACAACAAGACCAGTGAAACTACCATCAGATAAACTTGTCCTCAGGTTTGCCCTTTAGGCTTTGAGACTCTAAATGGGTCACACGGGGATGTTTATTTTAGCCTCCATGTGAACACACATTATAATTTTTTAATGAGCGTCGGTACCCACGAGCAAAACATGAAATTTATTCATTTTGGATTGCAGACTTAAAATAAGCGGTGGCCTTCACATAATAGTACTATACTTGGCAATGGTCAGCTGGTTATGCAAGCCAAGCGAGCATTATGTAAACACATTCAGTCCTGGTTACACCACAGGCTCAGCAGAGGCCAGAGGGATTAGACGAGAAGATCATAGCTTGATCTCTTAGTGGGATCAGAAGCCAGAGAGAAATCCACTTTTGAAGCTTGTAATTGAAATTTAGAGTGAGTGATAGTGGGATTTAGTTGTCAGAGAGGCCAGAGGTTTGAGCCCTATAACATCCTGATGATGCTCAACCAAAGCACTGAACTCCAACCTGTTTTGTCAATGCTCTTTTTTTCTATTCTATTGTTTTTATTCTTACATTTCCAGCACCCAGTATATTTAGTTGACTAATTCTGAATACGTTCACTAAGCCCTGCCCCCCTTACTTACTGTTGCTACTATGACTGTCAAGCTTTCTGTTATCGCACAGCAGTCAATGATAACAATGGTAGATTTACCACTGGAAATTATTACTGATTTGCTTTAAAATGGGTCCTTGATTTAAGACAAAAGTAGACAAAAGCAGGCATTTCATTTCTAGCTGACAGCCGTTGATTTTGCAGGCTGAAAGGTTGAAACTGTCACCCACAGACCTCAGCTGTACCTAGCCAACTTGTGGAGCTTCTTTTAAGGGTTTTAAATTGCACCCGATTTGACTGTTATCAGGCCATTAAATAGGCATTATCAGTCACTATAAGCACCATAGATGTGGGTCATTAGGGGCTTACTACACCTACTATGTTGTAAGTGAAAAGCAAAACTTAAAAGCAACATGATCTAACATGTTGTAAAACTGAATGAAACGTTACGTTTTTAAATAGAAACAAATGGCTTTTTTAGGTTTAGGAAACACTTGGTTAAGTTTAAGGAAAAACATTGTGTTTTGGCTTAAAATAACTAAGTTTCAAGCTAAATTTAATGCCTGTGAACAAAAAAACAACTACACCTGTCTTTACGACAGCGCCTGACTTCCGCTTCTGCTCCTGTCATAATGACTATGGTCACTAGAGGTCGCTGTTGTGTCCTTATATACCTTCTCTCAGTGATCTACCATGTGAATATATGACAAAACTTAATATTGGGTGTAGAAGGCCCTATTGACCCACAGCTATGGGGTTTATAGCGACTGATAACGCCTATTTAATAGCCTGACACTTGATAGCTACGATATCATGCTGAAAGACTGAGGCTAAAACTGTACGTCCCAGGACCAGAGTTGCCCCAAAAGTCAGCATCCTGATGTAGAACATGAAAATAAAGAAAGTGACGACGATCTCATGCCGTGACTAAAGCTCCTTTTTCCATTTCCCATAGTTGATACTTCCTGTTAGTGTCCACAAGCATCCACACTGATAGCTAATTTAAAAACTCCAGTTCATCTGACACGCATATCTTGCATTTGAAGAAACTGTAGCATCCTTAAAAAGCCCAGAGCAAACCAACTCCATTTAGAAAGGAGCAAGGCTCAGCTGTGATGGAGCAGTGATTTTTTGGAATTTAACAAGCGAGGAAGGGCACGCAGGGGCATCTCTTTCTGTCAGGGTTACTCTACCCCATTATGAGGATAAATACATCATTAAAAAGGATATTCGCTTTCAGCTCTCTTCAAATCACTCTGAGATTGTTAGTGAGGAAATGAAATCTCATAAAGCTGGTAGGGGTGAGCCAAGGGTGGGAGAAGAGGACTTGGAGTTCAGAATGAGGAAGATCAGGTCAGAGGAGGTCAAAAAGTAATGCGAAGAAACTTAATAAAACTGGAAAGCAGAAGAATCAGCACGTGGCAAACTTTGTCTGCAGTTTGGTGCCATGTAGGCAGTTTTGTTTTTAGGTTCTTGGCTAAAAGCATCTGCCTGCTGTGACCGAAAAATGATGCTGATGAAAGCGGAGAGACTAAACCAAAACCGTAAAGTTGTGGTCTAGTGTCTTCCACTACACTTGTGTTTATACATATGCATGTGTTTGCACATGCATCTCTCTATATCAGCCTATGTGACAGCCGCGTCATCGTCCTGTCAGTCCTCGGCAGCATAATGAGCTGAAATGTGCCTCTTAAGCTTCCTTTTCAGTTTTCCCTTCCCCCCCCCACTCCCTCGCTCGATATCCCAGAGAGAAGAAGTGCTTCCTTGGCGGCTATTAGAGCGCTCAGAGCAGATCGTATCTTTGTGGTTGACTTTATTAGAGGATGATTGTACAGACAGAATAGAGCTAAGTTCAGCCGTCATGCAGAGACGAAGGTAGAGTCTAAAGGAGCGGACAGAGAAAGAATTTGTAACATTAGTCATCTGAGATAAAGAGTGGCAATGAGTAACATGCGAAGTGGAAAGGGAAGATGTGGAGGAAGAGAGAGGAAAGGGCTCATTTTCATTGTCGCCATTAGTATATTCACTTATGACAACTGACAGGGAAAGGGACATTGTGTAAGAGTGGGAATGAGGAAATGAGTGGAAAAGAGAAACAATGGGTTAGAGAGAGTGTAAGGAGGATGATGTTTGACAGAAAGAATGGTAGAGAATGAAAATGAGTTTTTTCTGCCCAATGAATTGTGAAATATAGCTTTTGAAGTATTATATATATATTTATTTAGCTATATTTCTAGAACAACAAACAACCAAGAACACAACCATACAGAAAATATTCACAAAATGTACACTCCAAAAAGAGTGTGTTTGTGGTCCTCGTTTGGTCGGTCCAGGAAAGACGGACTCTGAGCATAATTTATGGCAACTTCCACCTCTTTTCTGCCCAATGAAGTGCTAAATATGGCTTTTGAAGTACACAGGGTAAAGCTTAAAACTACCAAATTAAAACCAGAAGTTTAAACTTTAAATTTTATTTAGTTATATTTCTATATCTAACAAACAAACGAGAACACAACCATAAAGAAAACTTTACGCTCCAGGCAGTGTTTTTGGTCCTTGTTTGGTCGGTCAAGGCTCACTTGTCCGTTGTTCACCACCTCAACCAACTCCCTCATTGTTCAATCAGCAGACAGTTTTGGGGGAAGCACGGACCTACAGCATCAACCAATTAGATACCATCAATGTGTTTCTACGTAGTGACCCCAATACCTTTGGAGGTGACTCAGCAAACTCCAAAAAGAAGAAAGCATGCAAACATGAGCATCTGTTACTATGGACAAGGCGATCTACAACACCCTCCAACCAGGCAGTGAGGTGTTCCTGTCATTCTCTCCATCTTACTGCTGACAATACCTGCCCGTGTAGCCACATGGACATGAAGGATACCAACTCCAGATGCCTCTTACCAACCCAGTAACCCCAGCTACTCAACCATCCAGACACCCAGAGGTGAGAAGTGCAGCAACATGATGTAGGACACCTTTGCTTTTAGGATCTTTTAGGTCGACAGGCTGTTCTCATACTCTGTTTGTAGCTATACCTATGAAAAGTAATGCACTGTAATTCATATATGTCCCACAAAATCAATTTGTATGTAATCCACGTAATCGTTAACCAGGAAGTACAAAGAGCGAAAGAGCAATAGAGAGAAGGTCAGGGACACAAAAAACACAGAACTTTTCTAACCCAGGAGACCGGTGTTCGTACCCTGTGCGAAACCAGAAATGTATTTGTCACGTTATTTGTCCGTATTTAAGTTACGCCACTTCCGGAGTTACTTTAACCCAAACCACAATCTTTTCCTGAACATAACCAAGTAGTTTTGTTGCAGTTTATCTTGAAAAGCCTGTTTGCATGTAACGAGTGGAAATTGACACGTAATACTTGACATCCGTAGGAGAACGCACGAAAAATGCGTAATAACTTTTTCTTAAGATATCATACGAACTGTTGTATGAGGATACATTGAGGAAGAACATCTACTGTGTGTTTTTCATGGTCACTCACTTTTCTTTTCTCCTCTTAAAAACAGCTCATTAGCAGTATTACTGTAACATCACTCATTAGGAGTGATGACTCAGTCTGCAGCAACCATTAGTCACCGAGTGCCTTTCTGCTTAAAATCCGTTTGAACTCATCTAAGAGATCATCCTCTCCCGGGGAAGACTTTTTTTTTTTGTTCTTGCATTACATATATGATACACTCTTATTGAAAGTAAATAAAGGAGACAATCGCTCTTTCATGTTGTGGGAGAAATGACAAAACACACTTGTGTTGTTTAAGAGTGAATAAATAAATCAGCAGAATGAAATTTGTGTTAACTGAGCGGTATGAATTGAGACATTGCATTATGAATTTTTTAAACAGTAAACAAGTCTTTTAAAGTATGCAATAGAAGTGAACCTTTGTGCTTTGGTTCTTGTGAAAGATAAGGTCAAATGCTAAATAAAGATATTGTAGTGTTGATACTCTCATGCAGTACTTCAAAGTGCCATAAGTAAAAACTAAAAATCGTCCACACTGGATATGAACCCAAGATGGCAGTATAACAAGCTAAATAAGCTCTGCTCCACTCAGAGAGTCTGACCCTGAATACACAAATACATCGGAGTGGGTCTGAAAGCTTCATCCTGGATCAGTTTGTTGGGTTAACAGTAGTCAAGTTGTTTTGCCTCCTTTAAGGAATACCATTTACACCTTCTTTCTATTGCATCATTAGGTCCTTATCAGGTGTAGAATAAAGCATATCTAATTATTATTTTAATGGTTTTATTATTTAAAAAGCCTAGCATTCACTGTGATCGCTTTCTCTTTTGTGTCATGTTGTACTCTTCCTTCCATCTCCTCTTTGTCATCTCCCACATCCCTCCTTTCATGCATGTGAGGCACCAGACCGTGAAGTCCACATTGTTAAACCCCATCTCAGTACACACACTCACACTGTCCTCACCAGACCTTTGACTCGTCCAATCTTTCATCTGTTCCTCCATCTATCTTGTGTCGTCCTCTTTTCTTCCTCTTTCTCCATTTCCAACATGTTCTCACTCCCAACTTGTCAAATACAGCTTGGTCAGTGGCCCTACGCTTCACACTATGACGCTCTACATACCCTTTAGCGTTAATTTTCAAAGTACCCTCACACAACGGTTTGTATATCTTACGAAAAGTTTTTCCTTACTTTTCAGTTTTCCTACGAAAAGTTTTCCTTCAGTTTTCCTACGAATGTCCAGAAACGTGTCTTTTCAAAATAAACGTATGTCTTCACAGGAAACAACTTGGTTAGGTTTAAGCGACAAAACTACTTAGTTAGGTTAAGGAAAATATTGTGGTTTGGGTTAAAATAACTACAAAAGTTACGTGAAAAAATCAACATTGACTTCTGGTTTCACACAAAGTACGAACACCGTTGAAAGTCCAATGTTTCATCCACCCTGACCTCCACCACCTAAGCAGCGTTTGTCGCTCTTTATACTTACTGGTTCATGATTAAATGGATTATATATGAATTGATTTCATGGGATATACATGCCAATTACAGTGCATTACTTTTCGTAGGTATACGTACGAACGGTGTATGAGAACAGCCTGCAGTTTTGCATGTGTCAGTTTCCGCTTGTTACATGCATAGACAGTCTTTTCAAACCAAACTTTCGTTTTAACAGGAAACAACTTGGTTAGGTTTAGGAAAAGATTGTAGTATGGGTTCAAATAAGTAAATTTGTTACATAGTAGGCTACGTTACGTATGCAACGTAGTAATGTTACGCAATGTTACGTAACATAAAATAGGTCAATGTTGACTTTTAGTTTCACACAGGACATGAACACCGGTCTCCTGTAGGTGAAAGTCCTGTGTTTTGGGATATTTTTAACAAAAAAGGGTTTGAAACAAATTGAACATGTCAAATACAAAACTCATTAGACAGTTAACCTGAATCATTAACTATGATGGCAAATGTCCCTTTTCATGTTTTAACTTTTGCTCTACAATAAATATACTGAATCTTTTTTCTGCCTCCGTAGAGATTCACATCATTGATCTTCATAAAAGGACTGGAAACAACGGTTTGGAGAGGTGACAACCAGACCAGTCTGTCTTTCGCATAACAAACTGAGAGACCGCATTGTGGCACTGACTTTGTTCTGATCCACTTTACTGGATTATAAAGAAAAAAGAGGACATGGAGATACAGGTGTGTCAGGATGACCATGTCCTACATCATCCATCACGATGGATTTGCATGAAGAGTGACTCTATCCTGTGGAGGATGTGTAAAAACTGCAGTGTGGTGACATGAGGATCTTTGCCGGACGAAAAGACAGAGAAACAAGGAAAAGTAACAACAGCCTAAAAATGGCAAATGTCTCACGGTTATATTTGGCTAAATTGTTCTCTCGTTCAACAGCCCTGATGATAAGGAACAATTTGAAGATTCCTTCCTTCCCCAAATATCTGATACCAGAGTGGTACTGAGTTACATATCTGCTTAGATATTTTGATCTCAGTAATGAGGATATTTGGGGAATGTAGTTGTAGAGTTAAAGATGTTTCATCATTCAAATGACAGGAGTCCACATACACATTTCACTTTCTGGAGAAGACAATAAAATAAGTTGGAGTGAATGGAAGATACTGTTGTACAGATAAGCCTTTCAAACTGTGATGCAACCTTTAATGCAAAACTTCTCTAAATGCAAAATAGAAAACAAAATAGCACAACCATGAAACTGGATGATGTATTTGTACTGAGGATAAGGTATAAGATATGGAGGCTTCACTGTGACAACTGAAGCCAACATGTTGGAAGTGAAAAAGACATTATATCTTACAGATGGTTAAACAAAAACATGTTATAAAGCACATACATATTATGCATACACTCACTCAGACAGAGATGATAAAACAAATGTAGACATCATGAGAATTTGATCGGTATGCAAATATGAAACAGAAACAGTGTCTGTGGATCTGCAGCACTGTGTAGTTCCAGCTCAATGTTAAATGTTAACATGCTACTATTGTAGGATTACATGTACCTCACTTAACATGCATGGCTACCAGCAGATTTCTCTCTTTCCCATTACTGTCCTCCTTGATGGAGTAAAGTTTGCCTCCCTCTTCACGACGACCCGTCAGTCATTTGCACCTCGGTAAAACAAATTGCATTCTTAGTTTTATTAAGTGTTGGGGTTTGGCTTTACATTTCATTCTAGATTTCCATAATATGTTTTTTTTCTATATCTTAGTTTTAAGTTTATTTTGAGGAATTCCTCTCTTTGTACATTTCAATCATGAATCATAGTTCCTCATTTTCAAATCAAGTTTTGTAAAGGTGGACCTTTCTACTGTATGACTTCTGTAATATAACTTCATTAAATTAATAAGAATGTGAGATGTTTGTCCGTCCCATCAGGTTTGTTTATGAATGTTTCTCTGTCACATCCAACTTATGGAAAAATCATGTAGTTCTACTTATACCACATTTACACATACTACTATGCTCTTGCAAGTGCTTAATGTTATATTTTCATCATTTATGTGCAGACTATATGCATAAGACATGTACATGTACTACTTGACATGTACCGCAGATCATCAGCTTTCTTAATTTAAGTCATTAAATTGATGCCGATTTCAAGTGAATGACTTCAAATAGCGACCGCAGTCATACAGGGATTTGAAAGGCAACGTCATATTTCAGTGGATTCAACACTGAGGTGAATCAAATTGTACTGGCCTTCCTTGTAATTCACTTAATTACAAGGAAGTAGAAGACATCATTGTGATTAATTAGTGCTAATAATTGTCACTGTTAGGGATACATTCCTATAATTGGTCTTCTAATGTGTATGAATGAAATGATGAATTCAGAGTAGTTGGTCTTGATATCTACCAGTGAATGTGAAATGTCAGGACTTCATCCTGACGCTGACTTAATGTTAATGAATGGTAATGTGGCTTCATCTCGAATCATCTTCTTCTGGCTTAATAATGATTGCAGACTTTACTGTTTCAGCTAATAATGACTACAGCTCCATTATAAAGACGTTAGAAGAAGAATAACAATGGAGTCTATGATAGATAGATAGATAGATAGATGCACTTTAATGATCCAAAATTGGGATCAAACATGAAAAATACATTTACAGCTCAAAACATTTATAAAAGTATGTACAGTATGTATTCTGTATTTTGTTAAAGCAGAATTTAGTAGGCCTGTTTCCTCCCATAACACTGAAACGCTTCATACAGAACAACAGACGTTTGGTTGTTTGGAGGTTGCTGCAGTCATGTTGCTGATGATGTTTATATTAGTTTTAACACTATGTTTGTGTGATTTCAGTTTTGTTGATGTATTGTTTTTTTCTATCTGTGAGCTACGTAAGGGATTAAGCGAATGCTTTGTGTGTGTGTGTGTGTGTGTGTGTGTTTTGGATGTTAGCACTTCAGGCTATCCCAGACACTCTCCATCTGTAGTCCTGCCAGGCACGGCTGTCTTTGGGGAGATGAGAGATCCTCAAACACATACAGATGAATGAACTCATGCTCACACACGGAGACACAACTGTCCCATACACACACACACACACATGCACAATCACTCACGAGGAATCTCCCATATTATTTAATGCTGATTGATTTTTTTTCTAATGAAATGTAGCTCTCATTAAGGTAACAGTGCTTAAAAAAAGTCACACCTTTTGTTTCTATTTTTACTTTGTATTTAATTATCAATCAGTTAAAAACTCCAAATTATTACAATTTAAAAGAATAGTATTTATTTGTTTACTTTTGACGGATTTTTTTTTTTTTTAACTAAAATGGCTATTTTCACGAGTGTGGACGAAAAGGATGAATATGGCAGTTGGGAGATATGACACCAGTAAAAAACGCAAAGAAAAGTGAGTTGGTTTAGTTACTATGACCAGCCTGAGAGATGGAAAGAGAACACAAAGAATTGTCTCTCCAAACAAAAGACATCTTGACCTTGAGGAGAGGATCATTCGTCACTTCAAAATCTAATCTTCATAAAGTCATTACTGGAAAACACTGACGATATCTCTTGCCGTAAAGCAATGTGTTGGCCTACATTCAAGCTTGTAAAAGCACAAATCTTGAAGAAAAGCCGAGGCACTTCATCTGCTGGAAGGCAAATTGAAGAAAAACCTTTGGCTGCATAGTGACAAAAAACAGTGATCACTCTCCTCTTTGGCAGTACATTTAATCCAGCACAGGGGCCACGCCAGGAAAGGAGGAAGGCATTAATGAATGATAAACAAAGACAATGACGAATGAAGGAACAGTTTCAAAAGCCAGACTGTTGTGGTAAAATTATTTGATATGAATAACTCCTCAGTCCTGAAAGCAGGGCTGTCTGACCTAACAGACGTCTTATCTGTGAGCTAAACAAGATGCTACCCAGAAGCCATTCGCCACAATTAATCATAGATTATAATTTGGAAAACAACAGTGAACACATTTCCAGCTGAAATGCTTTGTGTACTTTGAAGCCAAAAGATAAGCAGTTGGAGAAATAAATTCTATTATGAAAGAAGGCCATATGTGTGCAGTAAACATGTCACAATTATTTTACATTAAACATATGTTGGTTGACTTATTTATGAAATGCATTTTTATAAAGTAGAATAAACTGCAGAAGTGTGATCATATTTTTATTCTATTATATTTTGTCTTTCTTCTTGTGCGTCTCGTACACACACAACACACACACACACACACACACACACACACACACACACACACAGTGTTTTTATTGAGTAGCGGTACCAGTCAGGCACAAAGATGTCTATATATGGTGTGAGAAGGGCAGGAGGAAAATAATGATGTAAACTTGGCTCTCTAAGTTTTTCTTGGCAAACTGGCACATTAGTTTTACCTTAGCAGCAGGTCACTGTCACCTTACCAGTCAGATCGCTGAGAGGAAGTAGAAGTCTGTCCACCAGCAAATACTGCAGTGGGACTTTAGGCTGTCAGGTTTGTAGGTAAAACTGAGTACGCCCAACTTTAATGCTGGAAACAAGAGTTTGCATCCCTTCTCAGACCAACATGACTAGCTTGGCAAGTCATGTGAGTCGAAATACAACAAGGAGGCAGCATAGACTGTAAGAAGTGGACGTAGTCTCCCTAATGATATTGGTTTTTGGACCTGGGTTTTGAAGCCTCGAGTTCTGCATTTTTGGCCGTCGGCATCTCGTTTTTTTGCAACCAGAAATGACACAAAAGGGTAGAGCTAAGCACAACTGAATGCTGAATAAGTTATTTTAGGTGACCAAAAAGGTTACAATTATTTTTTTAATGAACTGAAAACACACTGTGGAAGAGTTAAAGACAAAAATGCGGACAACTCCCAGACTGGACAACGCCGTGGTAACGACCTGTAAATCACAAGGTAGCCACGCTCTAAAGCATACCCTCCTTTATGGTCTATTTGACTCTAAATGGGACCATAATTTACTAAATGAACATCATGCTGTATTGAAGAAGACTTGAAACTAGCCATTGAGACCATAAACTCATGTTTACAATGTTTACTGAGATAATAAATCAAGAGAGAAGTAGGGTAATTGTCTCATAGACTTCTATACAATCTGACTTCTTTTTGCAACCAGAGGAGTCGCCCCCTGCTGGCTATTAGAAAGAATGCAGGTTTAAGGCACTTCCACATTACGACATTTTAGAGTTAGTGGACAGAGTGCAACTAGATGCATACTATGACAATGAAAGTGTACGTGTGAGTGTGTATATAGCTAACTGTCCTTTAGGTGAACTCATGGCCAGAAAATGACCTCATGATTTGCATGTGAGAATAAAACAAAGATAGAAACTCACAGTCTGATTCAGTGTGCTTGGTTGCCGTGATAGCACAGTTGCACATGTGTGTGTGTGTGTGTGTTTTCCAGTAAAGACTGACTCACTGAGTCAGTCATTCTAAAGATTAGCACATTTTACAAGTAAAAACCCTGTTTGCAGGAAATGTTTGTTAGCTGCTACGTGGCATAAGTCTGATCATGTCTGAGCAGATCTGATCTTCTTATGGCTTTATGACTTTGTAGAGTTTCAGTTTAAACCACCGTATAAAGCTCCAAAAAGATTTAGATACTCGTCTCACTAGGTCAAAACAAAGCTTGTGGTTAAGTATTGATATACTGATATTCCCATCCAGAAAAGATAATGTTGTGAGATACTGTATGGGATTGATTTAAATGAATCCACTATAAAGAGTAAACCAGATAGCTGACCTGATGGTTTTGGTGTTTTTGTCCATCATCAGACGCCGGAACCACCACAAAAAGTGTAGATTATTTATCATGTTAATCTTTTAGACCTGTGATGAGCCATGACTTTACGTAACATGATGAAGTGGCCATCGATCTATTTAATCTGGGCAACGTCTGGCTGTAGATTCTGTTTGTATCTGTGAGTGCAGAGTGATAAAGTGTCTGACAGACAGCCAGATGGGAGTCACTCTCTGATCTGAAAGGTGGCTGGCAATAATGAGACACAGATGGTATAGCGGTATGTCTATACACACACACACACACACACACACACACACACACACACACACACACACACACACACACACACACACACACACACACACACACACACACACACTGCTCATCCTTTAGTTGACTATATGCTCAGTAGAGTGTAAAAAAGGTTATTGTTCAGTTGAATATCTGTTTTAATGAGGTTATGAAAGAAAGATTTGATTTGAACATTCAGATATTGAAAGCCACAGTTGAAATAAAACACAAATTACAACAATAACATCAAATGAACTGGAGAACTAAATAGCCATTTATTACAATATTTGCCTATGTCTATGAAAACCTGCAATAACTGATTTTTTGACCAGTTGTAGGCAGAAAAAATAAGCTGAAACACACAATTAGTCATGCAAATATTTATTTCATGTTATATTCTTTATACTGTGAACATCTGCACACTCAATGCTCTTCATTTTGAACACAGCACAGCTATTTTTACCTTTAAACAGATACATTTTACATATGTTTTTATTGTGCGGAATAGGCCGATTGCTCGGCACCT
>CAKALG010038128.1:0-13785 GCA_916700815.1 Helicolenus hilgendorfi | reverse complement strand
TTAAGTAACAGTGGAAGAGTAGAAGTATTACACTCGAATAAGGACAGAAATAAGGAAATAACTTAAAATGCAAATAAGTACAACTATCTAAATCTGTACTTAAATAAAGTGCTTTCTACCCGTGGACATCTGTATGACGTACAGTGTAAACGATGATGTCTTGGCCGACCGTATCACTGGCGTTGTAGGAGGTAACCTTCATGTTGATGAACAGCCACTCGTACTGGGTCCGCATCACCTCACGAGACCACTCGGTGGCCTCTGAAGAGTTGTCGCTGGGCTGGAGCCGAATGTCCCTCGCTGAGGTGGGAGATAAAAGAACTGTAAGGTTATTTCAGGTGAGATAAAAAGACAGAAAGTGTAAGCCAAGACAGTAAGCCAGTGTAAGTTTGATTCATAGCCAAGCCAGTAGGCTGCAAAAAGAAGTCTGATTGTATAGAAGTCTGTGAGGAAATGAGCCTACTTCTCACTTGATTTATTACCTCAGTAAACATTGTAAACATGAGTTTATGGTCTCAATCTCTAGTTTCAAGTGTTCTTCAATACAGCATGATGTTCATTTAGTAGATTATGGTCCCATTTAGAGTCAAATAGACCATAAAACAGGGGATGTTTTAGGGCGGGGCTACCTTGTGATTGACAGGTCGCTACCACGGCGGTCTGAGAGTTGTCCTTGTTTTTAAAACGTTAACCCTTTCACAGTGTGTTTTCAGTTCATGACAGTTAATTACAACCTTCTTGGTCGCCTGTTGTGCTTAGCTCCACCCTCTCGTGTCACTTTTGGTTGAAAAAAAAACACGACAATAGCCAAATACCAAGATGGCAACGGAAAAAATGCCGAACTTGAAAACCCGAAAACCGTAGTCCACAAACCAATGGGTGACGTCACAGTGTCTACGTCCACTGAGAGAATAGAGAATGCAAGAATGTAAACATTTTAAAGCATGATACATCCGTTTAGCTTTGCGGTGATGACATCAACGGGAAAAAGTCCAACGGGAAAACTATAAATCAAAACCTACCTTGATGTCACACAGCAGATCTTTTATTCATCAACCCCCAACATTAGTTCCCTCTCACTTTGTGCACCAAACTGACGTTCACATCACAGTAAACTCTTAAACCGCCTCCAACTTGTGCAAAATGCTGCTGCTCGCTTCCAGACGTGAACACATCACCCCCGTACTTTACTCGCTCCATCGGCTTCCAGTTCGCTTTAGAATCGATTTTAAGCCCTTGATGTTTGTTTTTAAAGCCACTAACGGCCTCGCCCCACCTTATTTGTCCGAGATTTTAACTCTCCGCGAGCATAACGGGGCTTTGCGGTCATCGGGTCAACTTTTTTTAGAAGTCCCAAAGTCGAGGTATAACCTGTCACTGACCTGGTACTTTTTAAATCTAACCTCAAGACTTTTTTATTTAGATTGGGTTTAATACCTCGTAGCCCGGAGACATTTTTCCTTTCCTTCCTTTATATGATTTTATGATATGTTGTGTTTTTATTCCTGTTATTTCTTGATGTTAATGTAAAGCACTTTGAGTACCTTTTGGTTATTGTAAAGGGCTATACAAACACATTTTGATTGATTGATTGATTGATTGATTAAAGGCGCTTGTAAACATGCTCTCACCGGTGTGTATGACAGACTTGAAGGAGAGGTTGCAGCTCTGAATGTCGAAGGGGAAATTGTAAGTGTGCATCCTGCAGGTGCTGACGAGCACCTGGTCGTTCTGGACTTCAACATCACCTTTATCACTGATGGAGAGATAAGGACTCGGAGGGGCTTTGTCCTTCTCTGTCCTGTACGAGAACACACAGCGACAGGTCAGCAGAAAAAAACACACATGATGGCAATTTCTTCAGGACGCTTTAAAAACTAGAGATGCATGGATATCGATCCAATACCAGCGCTTTTCTTCTTCAAAATCTGTTTGCCTCACTATGTGGAACTCACTGAAATATTTATTTATGTAAGGCAACTTGAGGCCGGGTATTGCTTTTTGATGCGGACTCAGTTTAAAAGGTTTTAGTGAGTTTACCATGTTATGATGGTTATGACCTGTGAGGGGCTTCTGGACAATATCTATTTATATTTATTTATCATTGTTTTGTGTTGTTAATTGATTTCCAATAATAAATATATACATACATTTACGCAAAGCATATTTGTCCACTCCCACGTTGATAAGAGTATTAAATACTTGACAAATCTCCCTTTAAGGTACATTTTGAACAGATTTTTTTTTTTTGTTTAATTTGCGATTAATCTTGATTAACTATTTTAATCAATTGACAGTGTAGAAAACAAAAACTGTATACCTGGCTTTGCTTTGTTTTGTTTTTTCTTGGGTTTTTTTTCTTGGTTTTGCTTCTTTTATGTAAATTGTTAATCATGTCCATTAATCGTGATTAAGTATTTTAATCGACAGCCCTAATTTGTTTGTTTTATGTGTTATGTTTCTTTATCGAACCACACGTACCCAACGGTTTCTTCAGTGGAGTGGAAGCTTGAGCCGAGTTTTCTTTTTATTGATATACCAACTTTTCTACCTCAGCAAAGCGTAAAAACTATATTTTGTAATAATTCAACTTTTTTTTTTTCTTTGCTTCCACTCATGTTTTTTTGTTCACAAACTGAAAATGTGCATAAAAACAGGTGGATGGAAACAAACGTTAAAATGCTGCAACACCTCACAATAGAGGGGCACTTTTAAGAAATATCAAGTAGTGTTTTGGCACCAAAAGCTTCAGTTAGAGTCATTTATAAACAATAACACGTTGTCCTACCACTCGTTACTGTCATGAGAGTATGTGGAATTGTGAAAAACAACAAGGGACTCTTAAAATGGATGTAAGTGAGGAAAAATTGGGAAATGTGATACTGATGTTCATTTTCATAATTTTGCTTTTCCATTAGAATCTGAGTCATTATGTCTGTCTAGACACCAGAATTAATTTGTCAATTAAAAAAATCGATATTTGCACAGCACTGTGTGTGTGTGTGTGTGTGTGTGTGTGTGTGTGTGTGTGTGTGTGTGTGTGTGTGTGTGTGTGTGTGTGTGTGTGTGTGTGTGTGTGTGTAAATACATTCACACTTACATTTCCTCAATAGTGAGATCTGGTTTCCACAAAACTTCAACAGGAAGAGAAATATTATCAATTCCACAAAACTGATTTGGATCCCAGGATATGTACTCATTGTGCCACCTCTACAGCGGGAAACAAGTCAAAAACAGGAACATAAGGGGAACAAAGTGAGAGAAACACACACAAATTAAAAGATATCTGACAAATAAATATATATATTTATAAACCACTGAAGGAAAGACAGCCCAGGAAAAAACATTGTTTTACATGCACTGGTCAATTCAGAGATTTTGGGCTATTTTGCTTCTTTCTTTCGTCTCTTTCAGGCTAGTGGAAAGAAAACATCTAAAATACACATTTATGAGTTTATTTTACTACATTTTGTCTATTTGCATTTGTAGATTTCTCCTAAATTAATCCCAAGTTAGCATTACATAATGCCTCATTCACATATTTAAACATAACATTTCAGAAAACTTGTAATACAAAAAATAACTGTCTTAATATAAGTAATCAACTGGGGAAGTTTCATGGTGATATCTATTAGTTACATTTTTTACCCCATTTACCGGTTGCGTTTTGCAAAATGTATGGAATTTTACAGTACATATCTTTAAAGGCTGTTTTCTCAAAATGCGTTTTTTCTCAAACTCTGAGCCAGAAATCTCCACTTCAGCAGCACTTACATCCCCCAAACTTTCCAGTTTCATTCCTATCTATATTCTGAAGGTTTTTACAGAGGGGTTTGTTCATATATCATTCATAACCTGATTTATACAACATTTTATTCCTAAAAACATGGCAAAAATGTATTTTTTTATGGCTATTGACAGTATTTTCTGATTTATGGAGTGATAAAAAATTCTTAATTCCCTCTTTGACTCTAATATGTTAACAAAATTAAATAAGAATTTTGAACCTGGCTTTATCCAATGTTCATATTACTGTTCTAGAAATGTATGCAAATGAGCACATTTCATAAGATAATGCCTCATTTGCATATTTAAACATACATTTTCAGAAAACTTGTAATACAAAAAACAATTGTCTTAATGTAAGTAATCAACTGGGGAAGTTTCATGACGATATCTTTAAGTTAATTTTTTTTACCTTATTCACCCGGGGTGTCTGTCCTTAAAGAAAAACATTTCCCAAAAAAAATCAATCATCTACTGACAGAACTCACCATGACAGTCCAAACATAAGGGATGAATTTCTGTTCTTTCTCAACCTGTAAAAAAAAAAAGAAATATGTTTAATATATCTAATTAATGACTGCTGATACCAGACGATGTGCCGACATGTGAATAAGAGAATACTGGCACTTATCTAAATCCAAATTTTGAGAATAGATCAGCTGAAGGAACATATTTTGTATATAGAAGCAGCATTTTCTCCTCACATACCAATACAGATTTAATCACTTACCACATCCAGAATGGCGTAGAGCAGCACTTCCAGGGATACCCGTGTGGGGCGTTTGTAGTTTTTAACGGGCCGCGTCATCGTGTACAGCTCGTTGTTCTTGGTCAGATTCAGGTGGTTTAAAACAGCCTGATAACTGCAGTTACTCTCAGGGTACACCTCATCTACAGCACAACAGAAACATCAAACATCATTCTCTACGACAGAAAGAAACTCTTATTAAATTAACTTTTCTTCTACAGTAGAACTTCTGTTGTTTGTTTGTTTGTCTGGACGTCAGATTCACTGTTTGTGCTTTAATTACGTAATTTAGAGGAATGGCCAAACATTAGTCTCTGTGGGTCGGTAACCACTACCTCCGACTGTGGTCGCTGAAAGGCCATTATGAGATGGGCGTTGGCAGAACTGCGGGACGTTTTATCTCATCAGTCCACTAATGATTTTTAAATGTGAGCATTATTGTTGTAGTTTAAGTTTAATGGGGCTTTTACTGGTCCGAGATCAGTTTGCTATTTGTTGCCCAAATGCGTGTTGTTTGAATTAAGGCACAATTTTCAGCTCAAATCTGGGTTTTAGAACGTTATTATGTTATGTTATTGTTAAAAGTTTTCCTAGAACACTTTGTTTTGTTTCTTTAAATGTTCCTATAATAATATTTTTAAACATTTTATTACAAAACAGATGACATTTTTTTTTTTTTACATTGATATGCTTCATTTTTCTTGGTTGTTATTTGTTGTTTTTACATTTTGGTATTACTCTGGAAATTCACATTTTGTCAACAGGAAACACTTCAGACTGAATGTGTTTTTTCTTCATTAATTCTTCATCTAACAGCTTAATCTATGGAACAGTTTACTAAGTATATAAAAACTGCTACAGAAACATTTCAGTCGCTGCTGAAGACACACGTCTTCTCGTTGGCGTTTGTTTACGTTGAGCTTAACGCCTCGACTTCAATTCTTTAACTACTATTATGTGCACATTATGTTTATTGTTTTCTTCTGTTCGTATTGTTTTTTGCTTTGTATTATTTTGTGCCTATTCAGACATTTGTTTAAATGTGCTATATAAATACAAGTTTGACTTTACTATACTGTAAATACCAAGCAGACACATGAAAATTACAAGAAAAACAACTGAATACTGCATAGCTTTCCACTTTTTTACCCTTTAAAATCTTTAAATTAACAACAAATGAGATTAGGCTTTATCCACCTGAACGCATCATGCTGAACATAGCTTACCTGTGAGGGAGAGCAGAAAGAGGAAACCAGAAAGCATCATGACTGCAACACCTGCGAGAATCCAAAGTCAGTGAGTCTGTACAGATGACGTGTATCCTCGTCCTCCTGGTACTCTCTGGAAATCTGACCAAGTGTGTTACAGTAAAAAATACCGCTGCCTCATACTGGAAGAGGGCCGGGCAAACTGAATCACCGATGTTTTTTTTTTTAATAAACTCATTAGTCTGACGGCCAGACGGTGGTCACTCCCACAGCGGTCATCACATCATCCCTCAGTGGTCTTTTAGGGGAGGAACGAGAGGTGCGGAGGGCCCTGGTGGAGACAAACATGGGCTGTAATGATGTTTAACGGTAAAAGTAAGTACAGTTACTGCAATTAATAAACATTTTCACACACATCCATGCAGAAAATACATTCCAGTCAGTAACCTGAACCTCTTCTGTCTCATATTGTTGGTTATTATAATAAACTAAAACAAAAACACGCAGTGAAAAATATTGTTAGTAAACTGATTATAAATAAAAACTATATCCTTTAAGAAAAACTAAACTGAAATTAATTTTCCAGGGTAAAAAATGTATAAAAATGAAAATAAATTAATTTCAGTTTTAGTTTTTTTTTTAACTATAATATATCAATTACCTAAAAGAAGGAGACAGCATGAATTTCCCTCAACTCTCGAGACATTGAAGCACAGAAATTGAACATACTTGATATTCCAGCAGATGGCGTTATGCCACAATAGCTTTACTAAAGTAGCATTAAACACTAAACATTAAGGCTTTTCCTACACTGTTCTCCAACCAGGTATCTTATATGTATTGTATATAGCTACATACTTCTGAGACAATATACCTGGCCCTTACAAGAACTAACAAAGAAACTGAAACTAAAGATATAAAACCTAAAACTAAACCTTTCTGAGAAACTGAAACTAATCTAAAACTAGCAAACGCACTCTGAAAACTAACTAAAACTAATCTAAAATCAAATGAAAAAGTCATTAAAATAAAAACTAATTGAGGGTTCTTATGCAATGCTAGAAAGGTATGCCAGCAAGATTCAGTCAATAACATTCTGTAAGGTTGACAAACAGTAAATATAATTTAACAGTATGTTTAACAACACTAGCTATCCAGCCATGTCATTGTCCCAAAATCAATATCAAGATATCACGAAATCTTGATTAGCATAACAGGTAGCATAAAGCTCACATTATGATAGGAAGATTCAAAGTCAATAACATTACGTACAGTTGATAAACAGTAAAGATAAAACCAGTATACCAAACCATCTAGTAGATGTTGAGACATTTTACCTGCTGGAGGTGTTAGAGGATCACGGACGTTATTAGGATTCATCCTCTGGGGAACATGAACGTCTGTCCGGAAATCCATCCGATAGTTGTTGAGATATTTCAGTCTGGACCAAAGTGGTGGACGAACGGACCGCTAGCATGGCTAAAATAAATAACATCCACTGAAAAAGATCGATATAGCATAGTATCGCAACATTTAGTGTGGCAATATTGGATGAATATTGGTTGCATTTAACATCCTTTTTTAATTAAGTTTGATTATCCTAAATTTCCCTCTGCTTAAACAGCCTGGGTTAAAACATTTTAACAAAATAAGCATTTATGTGCAACAAGACATAACTAAGGAATGGGCCAATTAGCCTACTACTAAAATAATAAATAATCTAACAATGTAAACACCCATAAACTGTGAATATTAGGAGGTTATTTAAATAAAAACATAATATTGCTTTAGCAGTCCGTAACACTCTTACTCTCTTTATTGGAAGAAATAATAATTATTTTAATACTTTTTTCTTATTTTTAAATGCTCAAAGGGCCGGATTGAGTTTGTTAAGGCCGGATTGGAGCTGCATATTGAAAAGGCCTGGCCTTTAAGTTAATAAGAGTTAAACTGTTGAGAGCCAGGCCGATCTCCTTCATCAGGACTTGATCACATATGATCAACGGTGGCATCTCCGTGGCAACATGAGCAAACAAACCAACAACAGTACCTCTGAGTTCAGCGCAGGATGTCGATCAGGACCGAGATGGTCAGAGGTGAGGTCCAGACTGATGAAGGAGGGGCCTCTTCTTCATGGTGAACTAGGAGCAACAGGTTCAAAGGTCAGACTGGATCCACCAACAGAAATTATGACATTTAGAAAGTTACTCCAGTTTTTACTTAACTTGTGCGCACAAATAATTAATTTGCTCTTGACTTCTTACCTACTTAATTTATCTGCACAACTTCATAAATCGTAATTTATAAAACATTATATTCTGTTAATTTATCTAATTTAATTTAAACTCAAAATATTGTTTCATCGTTGTGTTGTTGAAATAGGAGCACAAATTCAGTAACTTCAGGACGAATTAAGTAACGAGACCCCAAATGACGTAACATAAGAGCACAAATTACATAATTCTTAAAACTGAATTGTTTAAAATTATGTTGTTAATTTATTCACCCATTTTATTAATACAAGAGCACAAATTCAGAGTATGAATTAAGTTATTTGAGAACACAAATTATGTAGGCCTAATGCAAGAACTAGTCTTGCATAGCCAGTAAAGATGCGCAATTCAAGCAAAATTACTAATATTCACTGGGAACTTCGTATTAATATTGTAGTGTTATACAATAGCATCAATGGCCTATTAAAATTACTGATGATATCGTTAGGCTATATGAATTAATTTGGATTTTTTTATAAATCAATCAAACTCAAGATTGCTTCAAAGTATAATGAAATGTACACTCTATTAGTGGAAAACCTATGTTTGGATAACAGCAGACTGATTGCACACGACTCCTTCGACACGTCTGGACCGTTCGTAAATTGAGTTTGTATCGTATTCAAAATAGAAGTTCTCCTAAATGTCTCGTACAAGCCACTTAAGAATTAATCAGATCATCCGAGTGGTTCTTGCATGAGGCCAAATGCTCTAAAATTAGATGTTCAATCGGGTTCACTGCAAAGGCAATAGGATATTAGTCACATTATTTTCATTCACATCAAACCATTGAGTGCTTCTCCACTAATACATTCAGGTTTTTCCTTTAATTAGGTACCCATCTGTCTCTCTCTGTGTTGCGTTCAGTGTATATGAGCTGTCTATTGTCAGCAACAGACAGTTGGAGGATCTCCCTCTCTCTGAGTGAAAGAGGTGGTGTTAAAAACACTGACGTCAGTACAGACAGTCACACTCCCTCCCTCCCTCCCTCACCAGTGTGTATCGCAGATCCGACGGAGATGCTGCACCTCTGTGTGTCGAAGGGGAACTTGTGGACGTCCATCTGACATGTGCTGACCACCTCACGTCCTCTTCAGAAGTGATCGTCCCGTCGTAGGACACGTACATGTACGGACTCTGTCATCCTTCTTTATCCTGAGACACAAACACACACAAAATCTTTTCATGGTTCGTGTTTGTTGAGTTTTCAAACCGCACCGCTATTTCACATTAATCATGACCTGAATGAATAGATGTTGAAGCTCCTGTCATTACCTCAGGATAATGTGTTTGCTTATTATTGCTCTTAATAATAGTATAAAAGATGTTGTGTGTACTTTAATAAAAGTGAGCACACAGTGAAGTAATTTACCTTCTAAACAAACACAGGGTGTGTAGCATTAACAGATATCAAGGGATTAAATTACTTAGCAGCTAGCTCGAGAAAAGCAAATCATGAAGTCTAATATATAACCAGCCGTAAATCCACAACTTGTCTTTACATTCACAAATTAAAAGGGAGCAACAGGACGCTGACTTTCGTTGACTTAACGGCCACAGGTGTCGCTGTTAACAAGCATTTTCTGATTCTTACAAACAGTCCCTTTACATTTAGCTTTGAGTAGTACAATCAAAGTTGTGAGAATACAGTTTTGACTGATAATTGCTATAATGGGTATGTAAAATGTAATTACAGGTAGAAGTGTGGTTCTCTGTGTTAAAACTGAATTGTTAAAAATGTTAAAATGGCTAAAAGGTGTAGAAACACAGGCTTACTGGCCGGGGTATGAGGTCCTAAATGAAGTAACTGAGTGCACAGGTAAACAGGAAAAAGGTGCAGACAGGTATGCAGGTAGATGT
This sequence comes from Helicolenus hilgendorfi, assembly GCA_916700815.1. Taxonomy (NCBI): domain Eukaryota; kingdom Metazoa; phylum Chordata; class Actinopteri; order Perciformes; family Sebastidae; genus Helicolenus; species Helicolenus hilgendorfi. The sequence goes on along the minus strand of CAKALG010038128.1, from coordinate 3,910 downwards.
GCATCAAACAAACACACATAAAATATGCTCAAACAAGTTTTAACAGCAACTTAAACAACAACTAGAGAGCAAATAAAACTTACCTTTTCACACCTGAGTGCTGCACCTGCTGCCTCTTTTGGAGCAACTAGTGTTTTTTTTCTCGAAGACAATCGAACCTGGTTTCAGTAAGCCAGGCTGTCATTGGCTCATGAGAGCTGGGGGGGCGGGATTTGGCTGCAGGTGCAGAGTGATTGACGCATTCCTCAGCGAATCATAGAGACAGAGCGCAACGCGTCATACTCTGAAAACCACGCCCACCGGAAGAGGAAAGTATGTAAACAAAGGCTGAAACAGTAAAGAACATGCCTTTAGCTAGTCAGAAACATCAGATTTCAACATGTCAATGAGTTATTTAAGTTCCTTTTGTCTACCAGAGGTGCAGTTGATAACTAAAAATAATGATTAAGATGATGAAGTTAGCTGTTAGAAAGCTAGGCAAACGACTAATGCTGTCGTTCTCCAAAATTTTTTTTACCTGTTAGGATCCATCCTCTGGAGAACATGAATGTCTCTTTGGCAAACCGTCCGATAGTTGTTGAGATATTTCAGTCTGGACCAAAGTGGTGGATAAACATTGCTCGCTAGCATGGCTATTAAAAGAATGACATCCACTGTGATTCAGTGTGGTGAAACAAACAGGTAAAAGTCCTGAGGTGACTTTTTAAAGGCAGCCTGAGTGATTTGTTTATTTGTTTATTTATTTTGCACAATTTAAGACTAAAAGATAAAATAAAAAAAATAAATGAATACTACACAGTGCAGGAAGAGGCAAAAAACAAACAAACACTGGGCATATCTGATTAATATAAAGAAATAATATGACTACGTAATAGTGATAACAAACAATTGGAACAAGATATATATATAATAACAATAACAATAAATATATAAAAAAAGATAAATGTGTGTTGCGTGGAAGTGTATGGTTAGTGTTTGTGAGGAGGATATTGATTTAAATGTCTTAAAGACTTCTGGGCAATCGCAACCAAACATAACGTGAGTGGGAATAAAAAAGATAAAAACAGATACAGGGACAACATGGATTAAAGCAATTACAAAACAGCAATTAAATGACCCTTTAAGCGACTTTTGAAACATTTAACAGATGAACAGTTTATTGATAGATGTGAAAAGCTACTCCATAATTTGGTTCCCCTAAATCTTATCGAAAACTGACCTCTACTAGTGAGGAAGTTAGGAGGATGAAGATCTAGAGATTGACGGGTTGAGTAAGAATGGACCTGAGAATTTGTTTTAAAAAAATCTTGAACTGCTCAGGAATATTCCCACCAGAAAGTATCTTATAAATAAAAACACATATTGATATCATAAATAGTAAGAATCTGGAGTTTCATGATGAACGTGTCTTTGTATCCACTGCAATAACACCACAGATCCTCCTTTCTGATGATGCGTTTATAACATAGAGGACGGACGTGATTGGTTTAACGTCTGAGTGACAGATGAGCTGTGAGGTGAAGGTAGACTGAAGCAGGACAGGAGGGACAGATGTGTTTGTCTGAGCGGAGACATAATGTGAAATATTACAGAGTAACAGTGAGGTCAGTGAAGGATTGAACTGGAGGCGGTAAAGTTTCCTGTTTAATCTCTGTAAACAAACATGAATTATTCACTACACATTTTTATACAATCATATTCAAAGGTGATGCATTAAGCTGGCCTCTACAGTGAATGACTAAAGCTTTCATCAACAGTATAAATCTCACGTCTACGGGGTCGTGTAAATTCACTTTCAACTATCTCATACACATAAAATAGATCCACAACGAGATACCGTAAATACAGAACATGTGCTTCTATAAGCACGACAAGTATCGCAGGGTATCGTTTTACATCTCTAAGTGTTCCATGCGATGAAGATGAGGGATATAAACAGCGACACGGTGATGACGTAGAAAATGAAGAACACTCTGTTGATTCTTGCGGCCCGGATGCCGTGCTTCCCTCCTTCCTGTCGGCAGCTGAAGTGCAGATTCAGAGTTTTCTGCAGCTCCTTCAGCTCCTCCAGGATCAGCAGTAACGCGTGAGACTCTCGTGACTGAACGCTGTTGTTAACCTGCACACACCACGAGGCACAGAGTCATGTTAGAGCGGGTTTCATTCATGTAGTCACGCACTACGAGCCAGGGTGGCAAAATTGGCTTGTGCATGTTATCACACAGGATGTTTACTTCTTTACAGGCCGAGTTATCGTAATCAGTCATCTTAGTCATGTAAATATGTTGAATTTTGCCACGTTATCACATCAATGTTGACCGATGCTTCCATCTCCACTGAGAAGAGATGAATCTGCAGCCAGACGTTGGTATAAAGTGTAATATTATGCCCTTAAGTGATGAGTGATATACTGTAACTGCCTACTGATCTACTAAACCATTATATATATTTATTACACGGCTGTGTTGAATACTTGATTCTGATTGGTCAATCACAGCGTTCTGCGGCCTATAATTTTGCTATAACAGACCGCTGCTATGGTCGCAGCTCTGACGTCGGACTCTAGCGGACCGTTTTTGTGTCAAAATATTGATTTTGAGTAAGTAGCTGGGTAATAAGAGAGATAATGTACAGCTAGCATGTCATTCTTTCACAACAATGACCGGCTCGCTGTACATTATCCCTTATATATACATTCTATAGCTGCCTTCACATGATAAGACATTTACTCTTTACACAAACGAACAGCTGATTGTAGCGTGACACAAACAAACAGACGGTCTTCTGGATGAAAGACCTGTGTTTAAACTACGTCACAACACTCCGTTTCCGTCAGTTTTGTGATAATAAAGCTTTATCTAAACTTATAATGTCTGTACCTCTTCAGCCACCGGCAGCAGTTCATGCTGTTTCTCACCGCCAGACGCTTTACAGATGCATGAACAGCAGGTTTGTCTTTTATCCTCTGAAAACACAAACAAGAGTGACTGCACGGGAAATATGCTGCATATAAAACACACTGGAAAGAATAGTTTCAAACATGTGTCTTATTCAATTTAAGTACATTTTGTGACTAAATATAAAGAGAAAAAGCTGTTGGCCAATCTCCTTCATCAGGACCTGATCAGATATGATCATCAGTGGCATCTCTTTGGCAACATAAGTAGACATCAAATTTGGATTCTGGAAATAGCTGATTGAGAAAACGAGGTTTTAAAGCCTTTAAGATTATACATTTGAACTAGAATCAGTAGCCAGATCATTCCTACAAACACTTCATTTCACAGAGCATCTGATCAGTCTGATCTGTGTCTCACCCTTGTTACAGTTATTGATTTTGACTTCCTCCCGTTTGTCCTCCCAGTCGTCCCTCAGCTTGAGCTTCTGCTGGGATTCAGAGTCTTTCTCCATAAGATACGTAACCAAGATGGTCTCCAGCAGGCTGAGCAGCATCAGAGCAAAGATCACAATGCAGTAGGTCGCTGAGGAGAGGAAACAGGCATTAACTACTTCATGTATCTTGAGCTCCTTCCTGTCTATATGAATCATAATCCAGTTAACAATACGGCCTTAAAGCGTGACACAGTACCTATGAGCGGAGTCCTGTTGGACATGGAGGGCAGGATGTCGTTCAGGATGAGCAGCAGGACGGAGATGGCCAGCAGCACGGTGACTTTGAAGCCGAGCTTCTCTCCTCGATGGTCTGCGATGAAGAAGGAGGCGATGTCCAGACTCAGGAAGAACAGGATGGGCAACAGGAAGTTGATGACGTGGAGCAGAGGCCTCCTCTTCATGGTGAACTAGGAAAAACCGGTTCAATGGTCACCAACAGAAAACCTGACATTTCTACTCCAGGTGTCAGGAGTATATACTAAAACTAGAGAGCATGAATAACAATGCATGAGCAGTT
>CAKALG010038123.1:0-10063 GCA_916700815.1 Helicolenus hilgendorfi | reverse complement strand
GGGGCAGGCTAATTCTAGCAGACAGATGCAGCCCCGCGATAGAGGAAGTCTCCCAGGCTGGAAGCCTTGCAGCTCCGCTCCGATGCTGAGGGACATATGCTAATGCTAATCCCAATTACGGCTGAGTCAACGGCAGAAGACGACGTGCGTTTTCCTCTTTCCTCTGTCTTGCTGGGGGAACACCTGAGAACTGAGAGCCGAGCCTCCAGAGCATCACGGCTGATTTCTCTTCATTATGCCAAACAGACCCCCTCCGCCTGCCTTGATGTGGAAAGTGTGAGTGTGTCTGTACATGCAAGTTTGCACATGTGCGGTGGGGGGTTGTGTGAGTAGGATGGTGGGAGTTTGCGGCAGATTTTCAAAGTGATTTCCAAGCAACAGACTCTTTCTTTTTGCCTGCTGCTGCTGCTGAGAGTGTGTGTGCAGCTGAAGGGTGGCTGAGTCGATAAGCTGGATCTATACAGATACTCTACTTCTGTCTAATGAAATGTGTGGCGAGGGGCTCACAGAGACAGACGGAGAGGATTACCGGATCTCTGATTGTAAGGCAGACAGACAATTGGTAGGGGACGGGGCTCATCTCAGAGCTACTGATCCATCACTCATGCTTCACTCTAGAGAAGAGGTGGAAGAACCACACACCCCTTTAAATCAGGACAACCATCATTTCCTGTACTTGCATCCTCCTCCTCATGCTGTCGGTAGACTTGTGTAATAAGTTCCAGGCTGTGTTTGGTAGGCAGTTGGAGTCGCTCAGTTGTATGCATCTGTTGCTTTTACACTTACCAAACACTGTGAGATTTAGCGACTCACTGCTGTGTTGGCAAACCTGGAATGTGTCCATATCCAGATCTAGCAGGCCTACCCCATGGAGCCCTTTGGCATTTCTGGTGCTGAATAATTTCAGTGATTGCACCATATGGGTGGAAGTGTGTCCTCCCATCCCCTGCCCACGCAAATCAGAGCCTCTTAGTCCCTTGGGTCGGGCCAATTCTGCAAAGTGGGTCTTTAATGGCTCAGCGAGTCCCTACCAGTCTGTCTCCTACCTACACCAAGGCCAGGATTAGTTATTGTGTGTGTCGGGGGAAAGAAGCACAGGCTAAGGGAGGAGGGTGGTACTAATTACTGGATTAGTTGGACTGAGGGGGGTTCGGCCTTGTGTTAAGATTGAGGGTCGTTTTGGGGGAAAGTTTTGGGACATTGTTACCAAGTCAGAGAGATGAAAAATCTCAAGAAGCATGAATGAATGAATGGATGAATGCCTTTAGTTTCATTGTACAGCTGTGCAATGACAATAAAGGCATTCATTCAAGATTGAGGGTCGTTTGGGGGAAAGTTTTGGGACGTTGTTACAAAGTCAGAGAGATGAAAAATCTCAAAAAGCATAATGCACTGCTGTAAATGTTCACGTTTTCCTTTGTGAATTTGACTGCTGCTGACAGAGAGCTATCCTCACTTCTACATCAGATTAGAGACCTTTTTTGTTTGTCAGAATACACAAATAGTATACAAGCTGTGCCAGAGTCCTTGCACCACACGATAAGGCCCACCCATTTGACATATTGAAATATTGTCCTTTTTTAGCAAGACAAAAACAAAGAAAGGTAGACAAATACGTGACAGTACTCGTTTTTCTACAGTACGGTACCGTATGTACCATCAGGGCTCGAGACCAATGGTGTCGAAAATGTCCAGGTGACGCATCCCTATTTTTCCCTGTTCACATTGCGAACAAAAAATTCTGTGTTAAAGTCAGTAGGACGAGAGTTAGTTAACGCTAGCTGTTAGCTCTGTGCAGGACTGTGCTGCTTCCCGGCTGCTAACAGTTAAGAGATAATGTACTGTACAGCGAGCCGGTCATTGTTGTGAAATAAACCCCAACACGAAGCAGAGGGGTCTTGTATCACCCTGAAGGGGTTTATTTCACAACAATGACCCACTAGCTGTACATTATGCTGCTTATTACACAGCTACTTACTTAAGAAATCAATAATTTGACACAAAAATGGTCTGCCAGAGTGCGCCATCAGAACTGCGCCCATAGCGACGGTCTGTTATACATAGCAACGCCAACTAGATCTCGTACTGCCGATTTCAACACGGGAGTTGCTATTGACTATTATGATGCATTCAGGCTCTATTCAGTAAAAAATAGTATTGGGTGAAAGTAAATTCTGTCAATCATTTTTTAACATTTGAACACAATTCAATCATGATGTGTTCAAGTGTAATCTTGTCAAATGTAGTTTTTGGTCAGAAACTTGAATAAATCGATAATAGAGGGAATTATAACCTGTTTAACTTCCACTGTACTAAAGGAAGGTATGTTGAAGTAAACAGGATTTATTGTTTTACTTTTGTTGTTTACGGTGGTATCGAATTGGTATCGAGAATCGTGGAATTTCACTAGTACTGGTATTGACTACTAAATTTCTGGTAACAAGACATCCCTACATGGAGAGAGAGAGACAGAGTGCTGGCTTGGCCGTGTGCCTATAAACCTGCAGTGAAACAGGGAGAAAATAAATGAGGAAAAAAAGGACTTACTGGCAAGGGCCTTCTCATAGTTCTTCCCCATGGCAACAAAGTTCCGTAAGCAGGGGTTGAACTGCTCCATGATGGTCTGAAAGAGAAAACAAGAGATAAATGGGAGGGTAGGGCTTTCACATATCAGCAGAGCGGGGTCAAGGGCAGAGAAGAAAAGACTTCTTACACCTCGCTCTCTTCATTCTCTCTCACACTTCTTCCTGCCTCTCTTTTTTTCCCTCTCTCCGATACACAAGCCGCCCTCAGCTGCACAAAATCTGTCTCTCAACAGAGCAGAACAGCCATCAACACAATCTTTGGACACTTAAGTGGTTTGTCTTGAATGTTAATACGGGCAGGAATGGCTTCCTACACTTACATCCTGCCTTCTTATAGTGAGAAATAGTCCAGGCTGGAGAGGATGGGGTTGATGATGAAGGTGGCGGAGGAGTGGGAGAGGCACTCGTGAAATTTACATTGACAGGATGCATGAAGAGCATTAGATGATGGACACCAAGGGTCATTATGGCTGCAGAGCAGTGTAGATATACAGACATGGCCATAATTCATCAGCATCTAGACTGTCAAAGTTAACAAAATAATAACGTGTTAAGGAGGTTAAATAATGCTCCAAACTTGCACTAAATTTTGGCGCGGGAAAGCTGTCTTGACCTCTGACCTCAAGATATATGAATGAAAATGGGTTCTATGGGTAACTACGAGTCTCCTCTTTACAGACATGCCCACTTTATGATAATCATATGCAGTTTGGGGCAAGTCATAGTCAAGTCAGCACACTGACACACTGACAGCTGTTTTCTATTGGGCTTGAGTATGCCATGTTAATATTTGAGCATATTTTCTATGCTAAATGCAGTACCTGTGAGGGTTTCTGAACAATATTTGTCATTGTTTTGTGCTGTTAACTGATTTCCAGTCATAAATATTTACATACATTTGCGTAAATCAAGCATATTTACCCACTCCCGTGTTGATAAAAGTATTAAATACTTAACAAATCTCCCATTAAGGTGCTTTTTAAACAAATACAAAATGTGCGATTAATTTGGACAATCGTGCGATAAATATTTTAATCGATTGACAACCCTAATCTTTATATAATTCTAGTCTTTTAAGAATCAATGTCATTTACAGTATAAGAAGAAACTGAGCAGATTTTTTTTTGTCATGGCAGCAGTAATATGCTGCGTTACTGTAGAGATACAGTATCATACATCATCCGTGTAAATGCAGAGATGCCTGACATCTCCCAACATCATCGTTTCCTCCACCTCTCCTTCCTCTGCCTATGCTCCTCCAGGGCTTCCTCCAATTAGCCGGTCCCCAGTCAGCTAGTCAGGAACAGCCAGGGGACAGAGACAGAGACAACCACAACATTGCTGCAGCAGCAGTCCCTACACAGGCCATCAATACTGCAGGAGAATACTTAATAATCTACTTCTAGCCTGGATTCACACCGTGGCAGAAGGATATGGCAAGGTGCCACCAGCGTCAACCTGAAACAACCCCGGCAGCTCATGCTGAAAATGATATGCCTCTCATCTTCAGTCAGACCTCAGCGATTTTGCTTTTGCCTTCATCTCGCTGTCTGTCTTTTGTTTTTAATGAGAGCCAAGATTTGGATAGGACGGTATAAAGGTGTGTGTGCGCATGCTTTGGTGTGTATCCCGTCAGGAGTCGGAAGTTCAAGTGGCTTGAGTGCATCACAGCCCACCTACAGTAGAAATACCAGTGAGTCAGACATACATCACTGATAATTTCATTACCAACAGTAACTACTTTACTATGCCTCTTCGTTGCATCTAAAGCCGGTGCAGCAAAAACTGGACTGGATTATAGAAATAGGGGACATGATGAAAAAAGCTGTAGTCAGTCACCACCTATTACATCTGTAAAAGATGCAGTCCGACCTATTGTATACAGTTTTACAGACTAAGTATACATGTTTACATACTTATTAGTACGGTTTGTTTCTAGGGCTGCAACTAATGATTATTTTCAGTATTGATTAATATCCCAATTATTTTCTAAATCGATTAATTGTTTTATCTATAAAGTCTCTTAGATAACTTTTTTTATTTTGACCAACAACCATTTTACTATTATATACCAATAACAGTTTACTATTATATATATCACAAAAATATAAAATCCTGACATTTAAAGGGTGGATCCGTTGTTTATTTATTTATTTATCTATTTATTTTGAGGTTTTTATATCATTCTGTAGCTTCCCAGTTGTGTTCCTTATGTATTTAAATCCAAACATTTAAATTATAGTCGAAGTATGTATGTTTTAACGTCAAAATGCTATTTTCCCGAGCTCTTTTAAAAATGTTTTCCCACGTGACCTGATGTAGGTTTCTGCATGATGAAGCTGCTACATGTATAGTATACAGTATATACATCCTTTGTCAGTGTATTAACGTTAAATACAGTAACTTAGATGGCGGTCGCCATGCTACCAGTTTGGAGAAGCAAACAGGAGTACCGGCACGGAAGCTAAACAATGTACTGCTGTGTGGATGCCACGTTAGTTCAGATCCGAAAGTCACAACAACACAGACAAACCGATCGATGCAGAGCAACTCCCCTGTTCTGTGAGGTAAAATTACTGTTTTGTGATTGGAGTCTGGTCTGGTGGCTTTGAAGACAGAGATATAATGGCTGTCAGACAGCCATTATATCGGGGAACTGAAGTCGTTATACCGCTCTCTTCAAAGCCCCCAGACTCCAGACTCCATTCATAAAAATAATAATTTCACCTTGCAGAATGCGAGAGTATACATACAACCCCACATCAAAAAAATCCAAACTAACCCTTTCAATTATTTCCAAATTTAGCACAGCTAACTCTGACTCAGCTAGTGCTTGCGTTCACATTATTCATAACAATATTGATTAGTTTCGATTAGTTAAATTTGGTAACCGACGTCACTGCATTGACAACGGCTGAGTGGGCGTTCCCATTTGAAAAAAAAAAACGGAAAAAAACGGAGATGGACCCGCCCTTTAAGAAACTGGAACCAGCAAATGCAATTATTAAAATAGTTGCCGACTTATTTTTATCTTGATCAACTAAATCTGTTAATTGTTGCAGCTCTAATTGTTTCCATGGTTTCAGAAGCACACTAACCTGTGAAAACTGGGTATAAAAAATTTAAAACCACCTTAAATTCTGGTCGTTGTGGCAGAAAATATAAACGATTAAGAAGAGTGAGCAAAAAGACGTGTGTTATTTCGGTTCCCGTGGATATTAGCTGGCTGAACTCAGGGGTCACCATCATCCCTGTTAAGCGCCTGTCTGTTAACTGGGTCTAGCCCTCCAGCAAAATGGACTCGCAGCAGGTCTGTGCTTGCAGCTCTCGGGAACACAGTGAGAGAAACTTACTTTGAAAACACAACAGTTGTTCCTGAAGGAAGAATTGTTCTTAAAAAAAAAAAGAAAAGGAGAGCATATTAATACTGCAGACTCTTGAATACAGAGCTGTTTTTTTTACAGAGGGCATCGCGTCAGCTTATTGTTTTACATAAACTCATTCCCGAGCTACAATGAAGAGACAGAGCTTTATAAACTACTCTGAACAGCAACTACTGTTTAAATCAGCTCCCTTTATTTACCATCTGGCTTTGTTAGGCTAATATACAAGAAGAATAGGAGGATAATTGGGGAGAATCCCATCTTCAAGCACACACAAAGCGCTCGTATAAAAAGGTATCCCCGCTCCCGCTGCCTCTGGGAAGATAAAAGACAAACACATCCCTCAGGACCTCGCTACAGAAATGTTTATACCTAAATGTTTCTTCGCGCTGCCTCATTCTGATGTAAAGTGCATCTCACAGATGATGATAGGGTCACATGAGTGTGTGCAAATCGCACACACACACATCAGCGTGTACTCGTGCACACACCTACATTAATACAAGGCTTTATAATAAAGAGTGGTGGTGTTTGAAACCGGTGGGAGGATTACATAACAAAGCAAAGCCCTGTGCAGCATCATTACGGCACACTCTCCCACTGAGGAGGCCAAAGGTAGCTGACACCGGCCCGACCGCCTTTCTTACACATACTGTACAACACACACACACACACACACACACACACACGCGCTGACCCACTGCCACTGAATAAACACACAGAAAATGCATACAGTTACAGAACATCACAATGCATCCTTATGCAATGGTTCGATATCTTAGTTATTCCTCTTTTTTTTGTGCATTTTCCTACGAATGTCCGGCAACACGTGACAATTTCCAGACGTTACATGCATACAGTCTTTTAAAAATAAACTTTTGCACAGTAAAGCTGCAACGATTAATCGGTTAGTTGTCAACTATTAAATTTATCGCCAACTGTTTTGATAATCTATTGAATCGGTTTGAGTAATTTTTTAAGAAAAAAAAGGTAAAAATTCTGATTCCAGCATCTTAAATGTGAATATTTTCTGGTTTCTTTACTCCTCTATGACAGTAAACTGAATATCTTTGAGTTGACGACGTCATCTTGGGCTTTAGGAAACGCTGATCGTCCTTTTTCACCATTTTTTGTCAGTTTATAGACCAAACAATTATTCTAGAAAATAATCGACAGATTAATCAACAATGAAAATAATCGTTAGTTGCCGCCCTACTTCACATGAAACAACTTGTTTAGATTTAAGCAACAAAACTACATGGTTAGGTTTAAGAAAAGATCGTGGTTTGGGTGAAAATAACTACGGAAGAGGCGTAACTTAAGTATGAATGTTACGTGACAAATCAATGTTGACTTCTGGTTTCATACGGGACACAGACACCAGTCTCCTTGGCAAAGCAAAGAGCATATATTGTCAAGAAGTGAAAGTCAATTGTTCGTTGCATTGCAACATTAGCGCCCAGCAGCAAAGCTACGCTTCCGCCATTTTGGACTGAAAGTGACTACCGGACATCTGCCAAAAAATGCCGTACAAAAGTAAAACAAAATTATTTCTATTCTATTGTCATATTCTACTGAAACGGCCTGTGTTGAACAATAAAATATTATCAATATAAGCGTTTTCAGTCCAAAATGGCGGCAGCAGCTGTTGTCAAAAAACACCGGAGTTTCGTCTCTTTGCTTCTTTACTCGAAAGGTGTTTTTTGACCCATACATCCACCCCAACCTCCTCCCTACGTGGCATTTGTCGCTCTTTATATTACCTGGTTCACGATTATATGGATTTCGTGGAATATATACGAGTAACTGCATTACTCTTCGTAGGTATAGCTACAAACAGTGTGTGAGAACAGCCTGAACATAAAGCATTGGATGATTAGCCATGGATATAACTAAGAGACATAAATTGCTGTGACATGCAGCCAAGGGGAAGGGAAGAGAAAAAAAAAACACTGTGAGGTAGTTTCTTTCTTCATCTCTTCCCATTGTTGCTAAATTTGTCATCCCAGTTCTCTTGTACTACATTGTTACCCTAATTGTGGCAGCTAATTGGGAAATGGGGCCAAGAGGCGACATGAAGAGAGAGAGAGAGAGACCGAATGAGAAAGACAGAGCGATCCAGCAAGTGATTGAGTAGAAAATTGCGAGCAAAGGTGTATGGGTAATCATGTATTGTGTATCCCTTCCCATTGAAACACTCCTCTGTATCATCTTTCACTTACAGAAATAATAAAATAAGAAACATGTCACAGCTGAAGAGGTGTAATCTTTCCCTTTGCGGAGACAGAAAAGCTGTCCATTTCGTGACTGCCTACACGAGGACTGAATGAATTCATTACCAGCACTCAGGCCAAAAATTAAAGCAAACAATTAAAAAAAAGAGGGCAGAGAAATGTCTCCTACAAAAATGAATCAAATCTGTTTGACACCAATTTGTGCTGTGAGGTGAGACGGGAAGAATATGGAGAACTGAGGAGCATAAATGCTGCAGATAAGGGAAAACACAGCATTATAAAATGATGGCGTGGAAGTAGCTAACAAGGTCAGTGTATATTAAACAGATTGTTAATTCAAACATCCATCTCCGCTCATTCTGTTCCATCACACAAACGCAGTAATGACATGCAAAGGGGGTAATTTCAAAGTAACACCAGCTGATTAGAATCAGGGGGAATCACGCGCAATCAGAAGCCAGGATGCGATCATCATCATCTGTTCCTTCGCGCCTTCCCCTCGCTCCTTCCTCCTCATCCCCTCTTCTACATGGCAACTAGCCGCGGGCTTCAAAATGCCCAGGATCAGATGAGCACTGCAGCCACCAATTAGTGTGTTTGTGAGAACCGTAGGGGCACGTCACGTGGCGACAGGCAGCAGAGGCAGCCGAGCCTAATGATGTAATCAGGGAGGAATGTAAAGAAACAGGATCATGTGTGGATGGACTTATGATAACTGTACAGTGTCTGTCCTAATAAGGAGCAGTGTGAGTTTATATGATGGGTCTCAATCAGCTGAGACCTTTAGCATAAACTGATTAATAGTGAGGTTGCTGTGTAATCTCTTGTCTGGTTGACTCCACTGATGAGGAACCAGGAGGAGACACATCAGGATCCGGGTGTCTCACCACCTCGGCTAAGCAGTTTCTTGGGGGAAACCCTGTAGTTGTTAACACACTGAAATAGTCTTGCTAATTGTGCCCTATCATATTTTGATATCACTAATGTGAAGCTATAACAGATAAAGCTAGTGGCGTTACTTAGTGCATGTTTACTGAAAATAAACACAGCAAGCCTGGGTAAAAGCTAGGTAAACACTTTTGTAGTTTTTGTCCAGTTAACAGTTTTAAAAATGAACTTTGCAATATGCAAACGTGTACAGAACAAATTAACTACAATTAAATTAAGTTAAAATCAATGCCACGTTGTTTTGCCTCGGGGTGAGCTATAAATACGCATGTTATTGCAATTCTCTGCGTCTACCGCACTGTGCAAGTCAGTCGATTCCAAAATTATTGGAAAAAAAACCTGCAGTGCAATTTATGTGGAGTACGCTGCAGTAGACTGGCTAGCGTACCCCATAAAGAAGAGTGTATGTGGTTGGGGTTTTAAACCACATCTTAAACATCCAAACCTTTCCACTAACCATGCTTTACTTTGATTGCTATCATTGTACTCAGATCAGCCTGTCAAAAACACATCATGCTGCCTTCAGGAGCATGCTGGAAATGTCAGAATTAGAATGTACATAAAGGAACCCCCCAACCCCCCAAAAAAAACAACAACAAACAAACAAACAAGAAAAAAACAGGACAAAAACAAGACCATATGAATCCCATCCCTCTACAACCCAGGAATCACATGATCATTGTAGACATAAACCAACAGCATTCTGACGCAAAGGAATTGGATAATTATGCTAATGTGGACGAAATTACCATAATTATCTAATTCCTGAAAAAGTTACACGATTGGTCGGCCGAGTGTTGGAGTTTCCTCATTGGCCATTGCTATTTCAAAATGAAAAGGCGGGAACAGTCCTTTGTTTACGCTTTCAGGGGGGCGTGTCAGCGGTTGCACTCACCGGCGGCACGAGTGCTCG
>CAKALG010038121.1:0-10512 GCA_916700815.1 Helicolenus hilgendorfi | reverse complement strand
GGCCCGCCGGCTACTGGCCCAGCAGAAAGCCCAGGAGCTGTCCATCCAGCGAGAGCACAGGAAGGCTGACACACACAAGAAGATGACTGAGTTTTAAGATCAGTTCCCTCCAAGACTTGAAGGATAAAGGGAAGCACTGCAAGCCTGGAATGAACTTTTGTCCCTTGCCTGTTGTCAGTTATTTGCTACACTGTTTTTTTTTTTTTTTTTTTTTTTTAAAGACATTTTTTAGCATTATTTCTCACTTGCATCATGGATTCGAGCTGGCGGTGATGCCCGTTTTATGCAGAATGCAGCATTTGCTGCAGATCAATTCTGTTTCTCATTTTATTTTCGAGGACTTAGCTTATTTTGTGTGAACAGTTGTTTGGTTTCAAATTGTACCGTTCACAATAACTAAATTTGATTTGTGATGAGCAATTTGTCGGTGTATTTTTCTTCATCAACACTAAATACCCTGTCTTTGGAGAACCTACTGTGCATTTTTCTTTCTTTGTTAACCATACACCTTTACACAACTAAACTCTAGTGTAAAGAAATGTTTCTCCACCACTTAATTTTTAATGTTATCCTTTGTTATACTTTTCTGGAAGAGGTTTCAATAATTCTAGCTAGAGGCTGATCCGATGGTTACTGCAGCATACCCTGACTTGGATTTCTGACTGACTTTTAAATCACATCCTGAGGAGTTGGAAGACCTTTACACAGTTTTGAAGTGTAGCCCCTCCAATCGCCCACGCCTCTTACCGGCTCATACACAGCGTCTTTGAAGCTATGACCATAACCTCTCCAGTAAATAATGAATTTGGACAGCAGCTTGTGTGCTCGTAGATTGGACACACATTGTCTGCAGGCGGTGGGCGGGTTTTAAAGAGTGACTGCGTCTACCTTGCTGCCTTCCACACTCTCAAGTTAAGTTTTTAGTCGTGATGTTAGGTAGCTATAGATGAGATCTTAATTCTTTTAAAGGTCCCATATTGTGCTCATATTCAGGTTCATACTTGCATTTTGTGTTTCTACTAGAACATGTTTACATGCTGTAATGTTCAAAAAAACTTTATTTTCCTCATACTGTCAGCCTGAATATAGCTGTATTTACCCTCTGTCTGAAACGCTCCATTTTAGTGCATTTCAACGTAATTGCGTTGCTAGACAACAGTTTGGGTCCACATTTACTTCCTCTCAGCTGATGTTATTTACATACACTGCAACAGGAAATAAACTGGGACACATTTAGCATGTTTACGTTTAAAACCGTGTAATGGTCTAAATATTGTATATTTGTGACATCACAAATGGACAGAAATCCTAACAGCTTGTTTCAAACACACAATTTCTAAATACGGGCTGTGTGTATTTCGCAGTATTTTGAGCGTTTTTGATAGTATTTATAAAGCACTGAAACCTGCTTCATAATATAAAAGACATGAAAATCTCACTTTTTACAATATGGGACCTTTAATGAGCAATTTCTAAACTGAATGTATACAGCTAAACAGGGCAAAATAAAAAAAAAAAAACACAAAACCACTGTATTTGCTGCATATGTTTACTATGTAAGGTACAGAGAGGCGAAGTCCCACCCCTTCCTGTCGATACCATGGGACCTTATTTTGGAAAAAATATGTATGGTAGTAAACGGTGAGACAAATATTTTGAATTGCGCCATGAATCACATGTTTAAAATGTAATTTTGCAAGTCAAGAAAGACACAGTTTGTCGTATCATTTAGTTTTGTGTGACCGCTCAGTGAACCACATCTCTCGTCTCAAACAATGTACATCACCAACACTAGCCAGATAGTTAACTTAGCAATGTTCCACACACAAATGAAATGTTATCTTACCTGATTTGCGGTTAGTGAGGTAACTTCAGGGTTAATCCTTCAGGATTTTCCGTCCTACGAAGGTGGATCACTTCTTACCGGGGTAGATCTCCATGTAACTGATGCTGAACAGCTAACCTGCTCAGGAGCAGGTTATGTTCCAGATAAGAGATCAACTCATATAAAAGTGCCGTCTACTGACCAATCAGAGCTTGGTATGCAGATCGTATGATAATAATACACACATATGCAAGCTTAAGTCATAATCCAAATAATCTGAAAAAACACAGTTTAAACTGACAGATGCAGGAAGGACAGTATGTATGCTGTGGGTGATTACTGCTTTGAATTATGTTTTCATATTTATCTTTTTTACTTGCTCTTGACTGTTTCACACCGCCGGAGAGGGGGGGCGCAGCTGAAAGAAGGTTCAAATAGTCATACACGCTGCATATTTCTTAAAGTGCATAGAAGTGTAATCCATTCTTCCATAACACTTCATAAAGCTATTTATAGCCAAATGACTATATCTGACTTTTGAGTGGTCCGTTAAATTAATAAGTCTGTTGATTTACGCATTCACACATCGGGAGTTTTTCTTTTGCCAGCTGTTCTTCCTGCATTTGGCAGCTTCAACTGTGTTACTATTAGTCTGATTATGTGTTTAAGTTCTTCGTATTTGTCTAATATAGTTAGCTCTTCCTTTGTGAAATGTGCCGCTCTGCATGTCTGTCTGCAGGTCTGTAGATTTGTCCATGTCCGCGATTGGTCACATACTGCAAACAGCGCCCCGTTCATGTGAACGCGCTTACAGCTAGACTGAGAAACCCTGGATTGATTTACCGAGTTGATAACCAGCGTCGTAGGACCGCTTAGCGAGATCTCGTTTGTTAGGGTTAGTTAAGCCAGATAACGAGAAAATACCCTGGGTATGTTGAACTCGCTTCGCAGTACAGGCCTCTGGTCTTTTTATCAGCCAGGATGAGAAAGAACGAGTGAGACCCGTTGCTGGTGTGAGTACATCCAAGTACGAAACACACAGTAATCATAGCTTAAGCGAGAGAGAGACGTCACTTACGCGACTTTTGTGTGTGTAGTCTTTTAAATTACGTATTTTCACAGTCTGGCAGTAAAGGCAAGTAAAGCAAAATAAGAAGCAAAGAGAAAAAACAGTCAGAGGGCTGCAGGGTATCTGCAGAAACAGACACCAACCTACGGTGTTTTTTAGTTAATTCTTGCATATTATACCGTTTAATGAATTATTTCCAAAAGAATCAGGCTGGCTGAAATAGGCTGAAGTTTAGTGTGACCCTGAGTCCATGAAAAATGAAAAACTGTCAGAAAATTTGGTGACCATCAGCAAGTCCCAGCGATAGTGTTGTCCCTAAGGGGAAAGAGATAGTAAATACCTAATGTTAAAGCAATCAGCAGGGAGATACAGTGCACTTTGTAAGCCCTCCCTGAAGCTTCTGGATGGACTGGCGGAGCAGAGGGCAGCCGTACATGCAGAACTCATGAACCCTCCACTCGGTATCCTGAGGGAAGCCCCGCTAGCACTCTGATCTGATGAGTGGCAGCACTTTTAGATTGCCAGTGACTGGGGGGATCACACTGAAATTGCTGATCGTTGGGGAAAAATGGCAAATTGCAGCGTATGTGTGTTGACTTAATGGGATCCCTCGAGGGTCTGCTTCACGCTTTACCCCATTTATGAGCCTCGGGCCCCTGAGGGTACCGCCGCCCAGCCAACAGCAGATTTACTCAGTGTGTGTGTGTGTGTGTGTGTTCAGGTCTAGGTGTGTTGTCTATCCTTGGCCGTCTGTATGCACTGCACACTCCTGCAGACGTCCGTCTCGTGTATGGATTCAGACTGGCCTATTAGGGGAGTTTTCGCTGCTAATCGGCACTTATCAGAGCCCGGATTATGTGATTAAGGAGATGTGATGGGAAAATTGATTGGGAGGCCACCTTGACAGATGTTGTGCTCACGTTAAGCTGTCCAGCAGAGGGTTGCCAGGCTACAGGGGATGACCTATGAATGTGTAGAGTAGGTTGAGCTTTCTAGTGGTATTCCACCTGGCTCTCCGTGGTACGAATTTGCAGTCCGACAGCTTGTATTGTGTTAAGAAATTTGCACTATTCACCATTTTTGTATGTGTTTTACAACCATCATGACAAATTCTAGTTTATGTGGATGTTCACAGTTGTATAGTGTGCGGTGGTTTCAGAAAGTTGTAAACCAATTTTTTCACTTTTTGGCTGGACAGCAGAGGGTCAGCCCTACAAACGCAAAAGTTTGTCACAGAGTGAGTGAAGTTACACGATTGGTCGGCCGAGTGTTGGAGTTTCCTCATTTTGCCGTTGCTCTTTCAAAATGAAAAGGTGAGGAACAGCGCTTTATGCAAATGAACCCGTCCAGCGGGACGCATCCGGTTCACGAAACTTGGACCAAGCTGTCAAACTAGGCAATCTAGTTCTAAAATGAAACAAGATTCAGCAGTGGCATCGCCTATTTGCCGCTTGAAATGTTTTCTAGAGTAGATTTTGGTGAATTGTTTAGACGGAATAACATAAAGTTTACGAGCAGGCCGCCATGTTGTTTCGTGTTCGAATCAGCCATCATAAAAACCAGGGATCAATCAGGTGCAATCCACGATGGGGTGCGTCACCGCTTGAATGACCAGTTGACTGGAGCAGCGTGTCCCCTAGTTTCCTCGCCGAACCTGGTGGACATGTACCGCTGGATTTAACATTACAGACATGACCACTGACTATTTGTGTAACAATTTAGCCATAAATTCACAGACTGACCGTACGGTCACACGGACACACATGGTCCAGACATGTGCTCAGTTTTGACTGAGTCTTGTTTTCATGTTTGCTCTGTTGCAGACTAAACTAGAGATCATCTTGTAATGGGATCACACCAGCCGCGAACGACACCCATCTTCGAACTCGGCCTTTATTGTACCTGTAAAGATTGGGAACTGTATCTTGCACGGTTGCGATGCTCACTGTGACTAAATCTGTCCGCAGAAATATAAACACCTGGCGAAGTACTCAAAACCGCTTCTGTGGAAGTTCCTGCTACAATTAGGTCTGAAATAGTTTGACCAAAAAATCGCAGCTCATGATCCATTGACTTTACTGATTTTTCCAGATCTTTTATTCTGTATCACACAGTCTTTATTGGATGGAACAGTTGGAGTTTGCTCAGGATTTCCTTTTTAAAATGAATCATCTGGAAACATCAGAAAGTCAGCTTGGGGACTAGAGCTACTACGCATAGGACTATGCATACTAACATGGGCCTAAATACCTACATACAGTGCATGCATCCATAACTATACGGGCAGATATCTCCCGTCTTTACAGTCTGTACAGCAGCTAGCAGCATCACCACCAGGTTCATCATGTGCCATCTATTAAATTAAAGCATGTCTCCTTGTCTAAATTAATTATCAAAGTCCTGGCATATGTATCTGCAAAGACAATCACTTAATTGAAATTAGCACTGAAGGTCAATTTTTCATCAAGGTAAATGTAATAACATGACATTTAGTTGTAATTAATGTGTACTTGCATGGCATTTTGCATTGCTTTCTTGAGGAAGTCATTACAGAAGACCTTTATAAAGCTCTGCCATCTGATGTACACATTTATAATTTGCCTTTGTACTAGTATAATACTAATATACTGAAATTATGCATATGAAATGCTGAAAAGGAATGTCTTATCATTTAATAAAATTAGCATGTAGTTTCATAAAGACCATCCTCATTTCATTTCAGAATTCA
This sequence comes from Helicolenus hilgendorfi, assembly GCA_916700815.1. Taxonomy (NCBI): domain Eukaryota; kingdom Metazoa; phylum Chordata; class Actinopteri; order Perciformes; family Sebastidae; genus Helicolenus; species Helicolenus hilgendorfi. The sequence goes on along the minus strand of CAKALG010038121.1, from coordinate 4,890 downwards.
GTTAACGATGCAAGAAAACTGGAAGGACAAATGGAAATTAATATCCGTTCATATTTGAATCTTTGCCTACAGACAAAAGACTAACTTAAGCTCATCTTTTTTATGAAGCTGTGCTTTTAACTCATTTGGAGTTGCTACAAAGCTACTTTGTGTTCATCAAGCCTTTTCTTCTGCAAATTATGTGCTGGAATCAATGAATGAATACAGGAGCACTGCAGGTATTTCACCTTGTTTAAAGTGCTGTCTTTCCATATTGTGCTTAATTGCAATATTCTCCTGTCTGTGTTTTTACGCAATGATCAATGGTTGGTCTTCTGCTGAGCCAGTGGAAATACAATAGTTTGTTGTCGGAGGTCGAAATGTAGGTCATCGCTTTGGGCATTCAGGTGTAATGTTACATGCTTTTAAATCTAATCAAATTCAGATTTTAAGGTGGAGCAGCAAGATGCAGACAGAGGTGGGACCAAGTTGTTGTTTTGCAAGTTACAAGTAAATATCAAATCTTTGCACTCAAGTCCCAGGTCGAGACAGGCAAGTCCCGAGTTTAGTTCCAAGTCCTAAACTTGAGTTTCGAGTCCTAAATATTTCATCATCCACTCTTCACCAAATGTAATGCCATTTTAACACCAGAGAAACCCGCCCGTTCTCATTCCTAGGGCGTCAAATACGGACGCTTTGTTCACGGCTGTCGGCGTTCAATACCGACGCATTCTTTAGCAGCCGTAGGAGACGCACCGGGCTTTCCATTGACTACAATGTAAACCCTTCACGTTAATATTAAGCGCTCAGAGAAAGTGCTGTGGTGACGTAGTTTAAAGAGCGAAAGAGACACAGGAGCGGAGGTGGATGGGTCCAACAAGCACAGGGCTTTCATCCAGGAGCTCATTGTTTGCTTAAGAGTTGTAACAGTTTTGCACAGAACTAACGGTCTAATCATTAGTGAGTTTAAATTCTGTTCATTTTAGCTGTTGCAGACGTTGGAAAGATTCATTAAGTGAAGCAGCAAAAGTCAGGCAATATCTAACAGATGTTATTAACAGAACTTTTAAAAGGTAGAATGCTACAGGAATGAGTCCCAAAATGAATTTTATGACTTCCGGTTCCCTCATCTGGAAGTCAATGGGTTTTTAGTTAGATGCCTTAAATAAGGTCTTTGGTTAACACAAGCTCAATAGATTTTAACGTTTTGTTCTACAATATGAAATACGTCAGTACATACCCAACTCGTGAATTTTGAAGCTTTTACGTGTCTTAAAAAAAGGCGGTTGTTAACAAGTGGCTAAATGAGACTACTAAACGTCATCGAGCCGACTCGTCCGCCTTTTCAGCCTCGTTGTGTATACTCGCGCTCATGCGACCGTGGTGTAGTTCATTTATAGCCTAACGTTAGCTTTTTACTTTTGCCGATTGCATTCCCGTTTCAAAGATCATAAAAGTGGTGTTCATTTGTGAAGATTATCTTGCTGAACAAAACGTCTAAGTATCATAAACGTCTGTTTGCCACAGAGCTTATTTTCTGCACTAATCCAAAACCCAATGGGAAAATCCCATTGGCTTTTTGTTGAGGGAACCCAGGGCGATGCTAACTTCTTGGTTGGCCAACAAAAATATGTCATCCCTGAAGCACTTTATAGTCCTTGTAAAACTGCCTCATGTATATAATAACAATAATAATACTTTTCTTTGCATGGTAATGGGTGTGCCACATTTTTAACATCAAAATATGTGTTACCTTGGTGATTGGTGTATGAATTAACATTTCCCATCAACACTTCTTTGTTCACTGGTATCGCTCTAGATACGTTATACATATTCAGAGGTGACTTCATCATCAGCTTTTCACTCCTTCCACTATCTGCAACAGCCTGAAACCCACAACTCATTGTGTGCATCAGGAACAGCTTCCCCTTTTCTCTTTTTTCAGCACTACAGTATGAAAGCATTCAGTTTCCTGTCAGATGTGATTGTATGGTACACAATGTAGAATGCAGTGTAGAGGCTGGTTTTCTTTATTCAAGATAATACAAATGTCTCCAGAATAATGTGGCAGTTATTTATTGATATTCAACTTTAACTTTAAATACCAATGTCTAAAATTCGTGATTATGGGCTTGAAAATCATGCTTGACAAAAAAAAAAAAAAAAAAATGAAAATCAAGCCAGTCATTCCACTCCTATTCTACTCATTTATCAAGCAATAGAAAACATTGAAATGTGCCCTTGCCTTTTTAGGTGGCTGGGGTTGAGGGGTAGAAGGGTTATGCATGACTGGAGTGTGACTTTAAATCTCTCCCTGTTAACACCAAAGTGCTGTGGTCGTAACAAAAGAAGTATTGAATAGATGTATTTATGGAACTGCTAGGATTAGAACATCACAGAGCTGTGCTTACCCAAGCAAAAAAAAAGTCAGGATACTATAACATTGACATTGTTGTAAGATTGTTCACATTAAGATATAACCCCAACCTTATACAGTCTTATAAACATTTTGCATTCTCCAAAAAAAAAAAAATCTTTTCCTGAGTCTTGGTTTTACGGATGTAAATTGGTCAAACTCTCGTTTTTTAATGAAGGTGACAGCGTTAGCTGTACAGCTCAATGTCAAAATGGAGTGGTGTGTAAGGATATTTTCGCTGTTGGCCTTTTGCCCTCATAAAGAATTTATATGCCCACTGGAATCAATGAGAGATATTTCATCTCGTTTCTACGTGAGTAACCTTTCGATAACCTAGGGCAAGACCAAGGTGTGACTTGTAGATCCCTTGAAAAATAAAAAGAGGGAACGATAAACCATTTTTTTTACAAGATAAAACAGTGTGTCTTCCTGTCAAGTGTTCGAGTCTATATCATTCCAGCCAGCCATGGAGGGAGAAAGAGTCCCACTGATCCCAGTATACACACCAGTACAAACATCCAGAGGAATATCCTGTCAATGACCATGGCCACATACTTCCAGTCTTCTTTCACCTATAGCAGAGAAGAGACACAGCAAGAGAGGGACATTTCAAATTTCACACCACACCACCTTTCTTTTTACCAGCTGTCAGTTTTCACACTTGATTGATTTCTCTCGAATGGCTGATTTTTTCATTATGAGGCAGCTATCGCCTAAATGTCAGTCAATTCTTGCTCGTCTGTCTTATGAAAAATTCAAGGTCAAATTACAGAGATCCCATTGTTTCAAAGACGGGCCTTTTGTAGTGAAAGAAAGTACATTGTAGTGTTGACAATGACTGGTGTCAATGAATGCAATAACCTTTTTAGAATAATTATACACATTTTTGAACTTCTCCTCCCATTCCTCAAAGACAGCTTTCATTTTTTTTGCAAGCGACACAGCAATTAACACTGAATCAGTACTGTATACTTTAAAAAAAGCTTTTTGCTGCTTGGCAGTTTGCTAATCAAAATGCATTTTCACTGTTGTATTTCAAAGCGATAAAGACAAGTTATGTAACTTTTTTACGCTGTCAAAACTAAGTATGACATAACAACAAAAGTGAGGCAAATTCTCAATAAATTGTCACTTTTCTGATGGCCATTTGCTGTGGGAAACTATTTATTATGCAATGTAAGTAAGTTTTACAACAATTCGTCGAACAGACATTGTAGGAACTCACGGTTGGATTATGTTGCGCTTATACACTGTGAATTTGGAATTCGTACAGATGATTACAGTTTGAAGATTATTTTTTTCCTCATTAAAATAGTAGTTCATATTTCAGGTGAGAGCCCTATTGCATGTGCTGAGGGGATCCAAAAATATTAGGACTGTCAATCGATTATTTAATCGTGATTAATCACAAATTAATCGCACATTTTTTTATGTTCAAAATGTACCTTAAAAGGAGATTTGTCAAGTATTTAATACTCTTATCAACATGGGAGTGGGCAAATATACTTGCTTTATGCTAATGTGCGTACATATTTATTATTGGAAATCAATTACTGACACAAAACAATGACAAATATTGTCCAGAAACCCTCACAGGTACTGCATTTAGCATAAAGAAATATGCTCAAATCATAACATGGCAAACTGCAGCCCAACAGGCAACAACAGCTGTCAGTGTGTCAGTGTGCTGACTTGACTCTGACTTGCCCCAAACTGCACGTGATTATCATGAAGTGGGCATGTCTGTAAAGGGGAGACTCGTGGGTACCCATAGAACCCATTTTCATTCACATATCTTGAGGTCAGCGGTCAAGGGACCCCTTTGAAAATGGCTATGCCAGTTTTTGCCCGCCAAAATGTTTTGCAAGTTGGGAGCGTTATTAAGCCTCCTTCACAACAAACTAGGATGACATGGTTGGTACCAATCGATTCCTTAGGATTTCTAGTTTGATACCAGTATCTTCCCTCTGGCTTTAAAACGGAGCCCGCTACAACCTAAAAATCAGATTTTGAACGTTTCAATGCATTCACATTATTTATATAGCACTTAAACCTGTTTTACACTATAACAGACATAGCAATCTCACTTTTTACAATATGGGTCCTTTAAATAAAGATAATTTTAACTCACTGAAAAATCTGCATCCTCCGCCCTGAGATGATCAGCGACGTACTGAACTCCCTGTATGGCCCGTTGCATAGCTGGGGAAATAGTTGGAACCAAGGTGTCCTGTTGGGTACTCGCGTCTTTAGTGGACTCAACTGTGAGGGTTTCGGCTAGGTGATCTATCGGGGCTTGTTTCTTCATCCACCCTGCGATTGCCAAGAGTCCAGGCCCTTCATCATGCAGACAGCAATACTGGAAGCTGCGGGAGCGACATCGATGCCCAGCTATCTGAGGAAGCTCATTCTGTTGGTCAGACATTTGCTCTACGCTGTGGGAGCGACCATTTGGGGCCAGTGTATTTAGTTCTTCCCTGGATAGGCTGCGGACC
>CAKALG010038118.1:0-13866 GCA_916700815.1 Helicolenus hilgendorfi | reverse complement strand
AAAAATGAAGGAAAACATACTGCAAACCTCCCAGATCAACATGTGTCAGTGTTAGACACTTTGGCTATGAATGCTTCATGTTACACTTTGGCATGTACCATTTTTTGGGTGATGATCTACTTCTAAATTGAGATCTTGAAGCTAACTGATGAGTAATATCAAATTATACATGGCCAAATGTGACAATTGTGGATCATCAAAATGACAAGAAATAGGATATTGAACAGTGTTGACCTTTGGGCGCCCACGTTTGCCCTTTACAAAATAAGTGAGAGTAGGAATCACTGCACAGTGGATGAATCTGAGGTGGTTGACCTGATTACTACAAAACCAATCTCAACACCCATCGGCTATTGGACGATGATTTAGCATCTTGGGGCAACGGACGATATTTCTGGGGTTCCGGTGTATCCAGCGGATATCCGGGCCAAGACTTTGTCTTGTGTGCGCTGCCCCTGGTCATTGTTTACAGTCTGATGAGCAACTTGAGATGCGAGACTGGAGTTTAGAGTCAATGACTACGACTGTATTGTTTTGCAAGTAGCCAGTTTACAAGCTAATTCTAAGCTGATGAAAAGCTAAATCATCGTCAGACGATAGCCTGCTTTTTGACCAATGCGTTCTGCCTCTTTTGCTCTCCACACGGACTGTTTACCTGCATTCACCCAAATAACGTGATTGGTCGATACTACTCTGACTACCAATGGAAACCAGAACGCTTCCGATACCAAAATCTTGTCCTGTTGGTTACTGATCTGCAGTCAAATGCAGAATCTGTTCATAGAGATTACTACAAAACAAACCTAGCAACACAGTAAACTGAGTAATAATGGTTTAAAAATGTATGAAACATATAAATGTACAAGGCCAATAATGCTAGTCTGCTACCATTCATGTAAGGATGAAGTGCCAGAGATACAATCTGGGGACACATGGATGATTTGTAGGATCTGTTCTCATTGCAGGATGGCAGCTTTTAGTTTACTTATGCATTAAGCATAAGTAAACTAAAAGCTGCCATTCTGCAAAGAGGAGTAAAATACATTTAATCTTTGTCTGTAGCCAAGTCAGCGTCTCCATGCCTTTGTCTTTTTCTGTGTCGTATCTCTCTGTGTCATTGTCTTTCTTTATGTCTGGGACTTTCCTCCTCTGTTTGTCCTATCCTCTAAAGGAAATCTTCCTTGGATCAGATCATCATTTCTTTGTCCATTCTCTATGAAGCAGCGCTCTAAGCAGTCACCCCGGCCATTAAATTGGACTCGACACAGCATGTACTCACTCGCAGCTCTCATAAAACTGCTCACCTGTTGCTTTAATAATCATCCATACTGTGAGTAAGAATATGTTTCTGGTATTCAAACCAAATTAAGAACAATGCAGCACAGGAGGGGTTGGCACAGCAGTTCTCCATATCGACTTGGTCTTTCTTCTTCTGTTCTTGAACAAATGGCTAGTTTGGGATTAAACAAGTAGATGTAAGAAAAGCTTAGTAATGGATTGAGTTAGAAAGTAAGAAGAATCAAATGGGAATAAGTAATAGTAGCATCATTATGTAATTTGAATGAGCAAAATATATTATTTAGAGAAATAGACAACTAATAAGATAAAAACCTCTAAATCATAAATGCTCTATTTTCTAGCTTCCGTAGGATACAAACTGATAACCTTCCTCATGTCCTTGCTACCCGGGCTGCCCCTATAGACCTACAAGCTGTATAAATGATATTTACTATATGAGCATCTGGGAGAGGACTGCGATGCTGCCGATCCCACTGAGAGTGTAGCTTTATGCAGCTTTAAGACACTTGAGCTCACTGTAGTAGTTTTCTGCATCACTAAAAAAACAAAACAATGCCAGTTCGTATAAAACCAACTTACAGCTAGCTCTCCAAAATTCACAAGTGATTGGTTAAGAAAGTTTAATATTTATCAAGTAAAAGGTCTAATTTTTTTTTACTCTGATGGATTTGTAAGAGAACAACTGTTTGCCAAGATGTTATTCTTAACTTGATTAAGGTCAAGGTTAAGTGTTTTGATTTCGTTTACATTCTGTCTACTCTCCAATACACAAAACATTATTAATACAGCTTTGAGGTTTTGTCAAAGGATTGCTTGATCAAGGGTATTGTGCCATGAGGTAGAACAGTAAGGAACACAATGCTTCCCCGGTGGAAAATAAACCCAGCTGTCTTCATTTTTCTCTTCATCACCTGGAGTGGCAAGCGAGTTGTTTGGGTATAGGGACGGAAAGCAGGGCTCTGGAGCTCTGGATGGAAATGTTGTTTTAGTGGTCACTGGGGGGAGTTCGCTAGAAGAGGCCGTAACAATGTATGGCTTAGAGGCCTCAGCAGTTGAGATGCCAGGATAAAAACTCCTCAGACGAATGCATTCCTAACTGTAGAAAAGTTGTCACCTGTGTTCCTGGATGGGGAACAGGGAAAGCACTTTTGGCCATATGGTGTTGAAGAGGATCATTGTGCATCTATGCACATTCTCAGTGTGTCCCCAAAGAGAGACTGCATGAGACGTTGGGCTATCAAAACGAACTTGACTTAACTTGACAATTTAATGCATCATATATCTGCCTGCATTGTAAATGAGCTACTCTCTACACCTGCACAGTGTGCGCCGTCTGATTTATTTTCATTCATCCTAATAATACTTTGCTGACTTTTACTGTACCCTTATGTATCCTAAAACTCTCCATTCGTAAAGGCTGATTTAATGGCGGTTCTCTGCAGGTAATTTGCAGCACTCATTGCTATAAACAGCCAAATAATCTGACAGGGAATAATATGAGGGATTATGGTAGCACAGAGGTGTATGCACGCACGCACACACACACACGCTCATGTGAGAACCTTTAATATAAAATTATATGATAAAAATGTTATCAGAAAATTCATTTAGACTTTTCCATACGTTGGAAGAGTTAACACAGACACATGCACACTTACATATATATTAAAGCAATCATTCACATGTATTATAGACCCATTAATCTGTGAGTGTGACAGCATATTTCCAATATTAGCTGATACATAGATTATGTGGTGGACATGTAGAATTACTTTGCTTCATTATTCAATGACCTAATACCTAATGCCAGGTCTGGGAGGTCATACTGGAGCGAACAGTCTTTAGCAAATATTACTTCCTGCAGCAAATGCCGAGGAACATGTGACTGCACGTCATGATAAACTAAGATAAATCAGACAGTGATGATTATGTATGAAACAAAAGATGGTGGCTAGCTTCGTTGTCTTTTGTGGTAACTGTCGTGGTGTCATACTGTCAAGCAGTTTTGTTAGGAAAGCAGAGTAGGCCAATCTGCTTGACAAACTCTATTAAGACATGATTTTCTTTTTTATCATTACAGTTTCTGCACTCACACTGCCTCACATCTAAAGGCTCATGTGTGATGGGGTTGTATAGTCTATGTGGAGGTGAAGCAAAGCTTTAGCGTTCTTTTGTTTATGTGTGTGCTAGAGCTACAATGGTGCTACAATGTAATGTTACCTCAGTGTCTTAGGTGTGTAAAGGACAGGGGATTCAACCATAAACTGTATATAAGAACTGGACGTTGTCGGCAGGATGTCACCGATTGGTTTGTGGCCTATAGTTTTGAAGCCTTGAGTTCGGCATTTTGGCCGTCACCACCTTGGTTTTTGGCCATTGCCATGTTGGTTTTCTGCAGCCAGAAGTGACAAAAGAGGGTGGAGAAAGGTACAACCGAACGCTTGAAAGACATTTTTAATTGATTTAAATCTTACAATTCTCATTAACTGAAAACACACTGTGAAAGGGTTGAAGTTGTAAGACTAAAACACGGACAACTCCCAGACCAGACAACGCCGTGGTGGCGACCTGTCAATCAAAAGGTAGCCGCGCCCTAAAGCATCCCCTGCTTTATGGTCTATTTGACTCTAAATGGGACCATAATTTACTAAATGAACATCATGCTGTATTGAAAAAGAATCAGCCAGAGGAGTCGCCCCCTGCTGGCTATTAGAAATAATGCAAGTAAAGGGCACTTAAGCATTGGCTTCACTTCTCAGACTTGGAGGTTACCGCCTGGATTCAACTAGCATGCATGAAGCCACAGTGAGAGAGAGGAAACTGTTTAAAGTGTAGCCCAACTGCTATAAGAACTGACTCTTAATGTTAATCTGTAAATTTGTAAAAACAAATCTGAAAGCAAACATGTGACTTGATGACACAAGCTTATGGAAGGGGTTAAAAAAAAGTATAAAATGAGGGAGAAAAAGTTGTTGGTAAATTGAGTTTGTTGTTAATAATGTTCATAAAGTTCATTTGAATTTTGTGTGGTGGGTATAAAGTGACTAAGATGTGGCAGTGGAGAGATTAATGTACAGTACAGTTGTGATTTTTTCAACCACGTTCAAGTTTATTGTCTTTTCATTTACATAAATCTACATATATGCATTGAAATATGGCATACAGAGAGGCAGTTAACACGGGAAAAAAGTTATAAACAACACATTTGCATACACCTAAAACAACAAGAATAAAACATGATACATGACTTTGCATCAAGCAAAAAGACAAAACGCTGTGTCCAATTCTATTGGTCATTTGTTTCATATATTATACATGATTTAGTTCACCTATTGTGGACACATCGTTTTCCTTTATGGTTGATGTCATGTTGTGCAGAGGTGGAGAGCTCTATTGGACGGTCGGACTTGTAGTTCTGAGTAGGGTGATTCTTCAAATAGAGTTTGTCGAAGACTTTAATGGAGCTTAGCTTCTATTAAGGAGAGGAGCTCTCGAATATTTTAATTTCAAGGACCTTAGGTATAACTGTCATTGATATAGCTTTTAAATATGACACATCTGCCTCCTCCACTCTGCTCTTACTGGCATTATCACCTTTTCACTCTGATATTCCCTTGAGAAGAGCAAAATATGGTACACACACACACACCTACTCTCCTTCTCTATTTAACCCACACAGTCACTCTGTCTCAGTTTATTCCCCTAATCCAGTCTGCGCTATCATTCTGTCTACAGCATTCTTCCTCTACTTTCTCTCCTCCCTACCCTTCAATTTCCCTGTCACCATCTCCCTTTCTTCCTTCTCCTGTTTTCTCCCTCGCTCGCTCTCTCTCTCTCTGTCTCTCTCTTTCCATCTCAAATCTTGCCATGAATATTCATAAGGGTGTTATTTGCATTGCTGGCTCCTGAAAGAGGCTGAGTACACAAAGGTGACAGCCATCAACCTCGGGATAGCGCCAGTGTTTGTGTGTGTTTTTTAGGGGGCTCTGCATGTGTGTGAGAAAAATAGAGCGAGGTAGACGTGGAAGAGGAGAAGGAGCCGAGTCAGAGAGCAGAATGGGGGATTGTGTGTGTTTTTGGCTGTATCACTTGCAGAATGATTGACATTATCGCTGTAATTCTAATTAATACGTCTCTGAGTGCGAGCGTGTTATAAAATTAGAAACACTTTTGCTTTTTGAACTCCGTTATTGAAATGACAGTGATCCGTGTATGTGCACACATGTTCGTCTAGCTGTCTCCTCACACACATTTTCCCATCTATCCCTGTTTTTTTTTTTTGACTCCTGACACTCTTCGGTGTCTTTTCTTCTTTTCTTTGTGCGCCTAATCGCTCTTTGAGTCTGGGTCTGCCAACGCTAGTTTGGGGATGCTTCATATGCAAATGCCTGGCGGTTATTGTGTTGCGTTTTATTGTTCGAGCCACTCCTCGTTGCAGGATAGAGGAGCCCCTTTTAGAAACGGGGCTCCTGCATTCCTCTGCGCTGCGTGGGGATGCACCAGTTGCTCTGAGTAGTAGCACGTTTTAAACCAAATGGTGTATGTGTGGGGGTGTTTTTCTCTCTGTGTTTGAGCATTTACCTCTAAATAACCCCAGGAGCTATAATAAAAGGAGCTTGAGGATGAGTTTATTATTTTAACAAGCTGGGGGGGGGAAACAGCTGATATATTTACTAACTGAGAGAAATCCCTTCCCGCAGCTTTCCACGATGGAACTCGAATAACATTTTTATTTTCTTGGCCTGGGACCCAGGCTCATGAAAACATATTGTCTGTTTTATTATTCTGGGAGCCACTTGAAATATGCTACCGATGTTCCTGTTGTAGGAGTCCAAATTTGTACTCTACAATGGCTGAACTGCAGCCGCTCCGTCTCCAAAAGGGGATTTCTTGGAGGTTAGATATTGTGTGGCTGGTATGTTTTTTAAATTTCATGATATCAGCCACTATCTTTGCATTAAATATCTATGTAGACGGAATAATTCTTTCCATACAGCCAATGCTTCATGTTAAACCGAATTTGGTTAAAGCATTAAGTTCAATCAAAGGCAGACAGTCACACTGACAGCCAGACAGCAGTCTGCTACACAACACAACAGACACAAACTTTAACAAATCAGCCACATTAGGTTTCCTGTTAACGTCTCCTTCTTACGCTCGGATTTTTGGAGCTAGTTAGCAGCTAGTGCTGCTAGCCACTTTCATTGGAAAAGAGTTGGCAACGTTGGGCTGGGAGCTTTTGCTTGGATCATTTTTAAAATCGAGTGTAATTTAAATGCTGTTGAAACAATGGTTATATATTTCCTAGAAAATAAAAAAAATAATTCACATTTCAACAAAATTAATCCAGTTTAACTCAAATTAATTCCTGTTTTGTGTATAACACTGGAGATAAAAGGAGGCTGTTTAAAGCTTCGTGTCATAGCAGATAACACACTGACACTCCTCTCTCCAGAGTTAGGAAACCATCGAAGGAAACTAGTGGTGCAGGTTATATTTTCTTATAGCACAGCCATGCTGCTGGCAAACACGTTTATATTGTTTTACTTAATTGCTTTATTGGGCTTAATATGCTGTTTACTCGGCTGTATAGGCTTTAATAGGCTTACAGTATCCTAAGTATGTGCATCTGTATTACGCAGGACAAAAACCTGACTCTGTTAGTGGACCTGTGCCCGACAGGCCTATTTGGTAATCCATCCATGACCAGCCTCTCCTCTTGTACCTGTAACTCTCTGTACGAGGAGGAATGCCTCCGCGGCTCCACTTTGATCACAAAGTGGGATTCTTCCGGCTGAATCTCGACTACGTGGCCCTTCATTGTTGCAGAATGAGTCCATTCTTCAGAGACTGTCTTCTATAAGTAGCTTGTTTATCTGCTCAACACATTGTACATATTTTTTCTTTATATCCCATTTGTTTACAGCGATGCACTCCCTGCTTTAGTTTATCCAAACTTGCAGTTCACAATATCGCTTCCTCTTCCTATTCACTGTGCACTGCGGGGATCCTCGCACAACAGACCTCAGGCTGGGAATAATACTGTTTCCTGTCTGTGTGTGTACATACAGTGTATATGTGTGGGGGTGTGTCTTTGTCACTGGGATCAATTTGACAAAGGAGGACATACTGTGATCGTATTTATATTTATGTCTTTCTGTCTTAAACATCGTACCCTGCAGTAACACTTTATAAAAACCCTTATTTATAAATGGTAAATTGAAAGTTGATTAAACTTAATTAATAGTTATTTTACTGTTAACAAACAATGGAATGATAATTAATTAATTTGTGTAAAATAACAATTAGTTTATAAATTATATATTGTATCATAGCTGATGTGAGACGATAACAATTACATTCTGATTACATTAGTAAAGTATTTATTTATAACAGTTTATTGTTGCACACAATATAACATTATATGTACTATATTAAGTATTTGTTAGTGATTACCAAATTATTTGTGAACCTTTTGTAAAACATCTATAAACATTACATAGCTAGATGGACCAGAAACCAATTATTAACTATTAACAAAGTATTAACTATCTATCTACATAATGTTTAAAGAAGCTTTAAAAGTGTTTATTAACCATTTAACAAGGTATTATAATCATCATTTATAACTTTATAATAGTCATCCAAATAATGTCAATGGACAGTTTACAACCAATTATCAACCATTGACAAATATGTATCTATGCAATGTTTATCGATGTTTTACAAACAATTTCTTCATGGTTCACAAATAATATCTTCATCATGAACATATACTTACATATAATAGTATATACAATGTTATATGTGTGCAATGTGTGCAACAATAAATTGTTAAAATAACATAAATTATAGGATTACTAACAATTAGTAAACATTATTTATTTGCATTTTGTTGTTTGTTAACAGTAAAATAAATAATAATCAATTTACCATTTTTTAATGATGGTTATTATGAAGTGTTACCGAACCGGTAGACACATATAAACACATATAAACACACATGCACACAAACTGGCAACATACAAGCATGTATGTGGACACACTTTTCCTGAAGATAATTTGAGAAAATGTACAGCTGTACTCTGAGTAATTGTTATAATCATTGATATCATTCGTTACGCTGATCAGCTTCAAATTATTTCCTTTTCTATCCTATCTTTGAAACCAGAAAGTCCCAGAGCTATAACCGTGTCGTATAAAAGTTTTGCAAAATGCTCTATCTTTAAAGGATTGTTTCTCCGAGCTCCGAGACATGTACTTGGAAAATTTAAAAAGCAAGTTTTTACTTTTTTCTCCTCACAGAATAACCCCATTTGTGCTCGATCAAGTGTGACTGTCTCCCTCTCCCCTTTCAGTCGCAATTCAGCTATTGAATGGCTGTCGCATTTACCCACCGAGCCAGTGAACACCATCAAAACTGTAGAGCATTTTTTTTTCCACACATATGATTGCTCACCGACCATGACGGTTATGTGTTGTTACTGAGAGCTCAGGCCCAACACTGTAGATAACAATCAGCCTGTAGAAACTTCCTTTATGTGTCTTGGTTGTATTGGCATGTGTTCCTCAAATCTCTCTCCAAAGAAGAAGCTACAATATCAGGCAGAACGTACGATAGCGATGGATGACTGCTTAAAGTTCAGCTAATCTGTACTCAAGAATTCCTATCAAACCCATCCAATGATGTGGCTCTGAGCTGTGAAATCTCCGAAGATGCCCACCTTAAAATAAGGCTGTTATTGCTGATTCCAGACACGTTACACCTCCGTAGATCAGTTACAGTTTGGTGGACCTTCAAAAAACAATTCATAAATCCTTCATGGAGTTCTTCTCACAACGGCATTGGTTCTTTTTCTTTCCTTTCTTTGGACTTCTCCGTGCTGCATGAACTTTTTTTTTAAGGCCACGGGGATATTCTGTCACAGGGCACCGTTGCTTGCAATCTACTGATCGCTTGTAATGTTGTGATCTTGGAAATTCAAGCTTACTCTACTGATGCGCTCAATCTCAAGTCACTCTGGATAAGAGCACCACCTAAATGCGTAAAAGTTTAATGATAAAGTTACTTATTGATGAAGGAATTGAAGAACCCCTGAAGTCCTTTTTAGATTTCAGAGCGTGTAAGTGGTTGTTTGATGCTTTAATCAGGGAAACACCAGCACTGTGTCTTATTGGATTCCCATGACTTGTGACACTTAACATTAACGCAACTTGCGATTTTTAGATTGTAGCTGGCTCAGTTTTAAAGCTAAAATGAAGATATTGGTATCATATGAAACTAGAAAATGCTCCAAACTTGCGCTAAACCTTGGCACGGCCATTTTCAAAGGGCTTGAGTTTGCCGTGTTATGATTTGAGCATATTTTTTTATGCTAAATGCAGTACCTGTGAGGGTTTCTGGACAATATTTGTCATCATTTTGTGTTGTTAATTGATTTTCTAATAATAAATATATACATACATTTGCATAAAGCAAGCATATTTGTCCACTCCCATGTTGATAAGAGTATTAAATACTTGACAAATCTGCCTTAAAGGTACATTTTGAACAGAAAACAAATGTGTGATTAAATATTTGAATTGGTTGACAGCCCTATGCCTTAGTATATGTATACTCCCATAACTATGATCATTTGCGTTCAGATTGAAAAGATATATTTAGGAACCTATTGTATTTCCAAAGCTCAATCAGCTGCTGGCTAATTAAAATACAAAAGTAGCTTTCATTTATCTCTCATGCTGTCAACCTGATCAACTGCTAAGCCCTTTCACTCTGCCGGTCTACTTCAATTTATTAGTATCCCGCCATCTGTCAGTGCATCCAGTGTTGATTTTTTTTTGTTTTATTGTCTTGTATTAAATCTGTTCCTCTTTGTATCTCTATTTATTATCAACTTTATTGCGAGGCAGCGTGACCATGAGGGGCAGTAAATTGTTGAACTTGAACTAGAATCTCATTTAGAACAGATGCTTTCCATTGCCGGGGTATGGTATGAATACATGGCTGGCTCCGTGATTGACCACCGTGGTTCGTGTTTGCTCGTTTATCAGTGCTAATTTGCCCGGCTAATCTCCCCATTAAGCTCAGTGAGAACATTAGCCTAGCAAATTAGCACTGATGAATGGGCTATTATTCATGGCAAAATCTCCACTTCTATTCGCCTGTTTAATTTTTTTCCACTTTTCCTTTCTCCCTCTTCCTCCTTCCCTCTTAATCTCCATCTTTACATTTTCGTCTTCTCGTTCTATACCGCACAGCTAGCTGGCTCTGCTGTGTTTTTTAGGACTGTTTAACACAGTTTCATCTTATAATACGCTGTATGGCATTGAGAAAATTGTTCCAAAAGTGGTTAAGATGCAGGGTGAATGCATGAAGAGGGAGTTCTACCATTGCCACCAGTTTGTGCCATGTGTAGGACTTAGATATAAAATTATAACTGTATGTTTAACACCTTTTGTTGGTTGAGCAGCTTGTTGGAAGAACAAAGGCATAACCGATGCCTCTAGTCTCCAGTCTATTTTCTACCATCTTTTCTTCTCCTCGTAAACCCCCCTCTATTCCAATCGTAACAGGACTTAACAGAAAATGTTCCAGCTTACACACGTACAAACACACACCCTCACACACACACAACGTGAGTCTTTGAAAGTGGCGTGTGGAATGGCGCTTGATCCCCTCCTTGTTCTTTGCTTCTGAAGGTAGTCTCAATTCTGTTTTATATATTCCAATCCCTATAGAGGAAAGCACGCTGTGTGTGTAAATGTGCCCGTCTCTCAAGAACATGCAAATGGCACACAGCCACGTTTATATACAGCACCAAAAAGAAAGAGTATATACATGCAAGTGTAAATGGTGGCACCTCTACAAGAACATGCCATGCAAAGCTGTTTGTCCGCTCGTATATGAATCCCTCAGAGAGAGAGAGAGAGAGAGAGAAAAAAGTGAGATGAAAAGGAGTGTGGATGGAAATAGAGGAGTGGGAACAGGTAAGAGAGGAACAGAAAAGGGAGGCTAGAAAGTGAAAGCAGTATCCATCTCCTTCATTTCTATACTAGATCTGTTGCTGACTGATGGCCCCTCATAAACTGTCATTACTCTCTTTGTTTACTCTCTTCTCTCTCTCTCCCTCTCTCCCTCCATTCCTCCCAATTAGTGTTTATTATGTGTGCTGTACAGTCAGCTAATTAATTAAAGTAGTCATCTTGTGATTAGTTGCCGAACATCCTCGTGGAAGGACTCATCTTTATCTGCCCATGGAACACGATCCACAAAGATACCTGACACACCCAAACACACACACACACACACACACACACACACACACACACACACACACACACACACACACACACACACACGCACACACACACACACACACACACACACACGCACACACTTGTATAGTGTACCTATACAACGGCAACAGACACTGAGTCCTCACCGGCCCACAGACTCTGCTTTGAGGTCTGTGAAGGCATCATTGACACTCTTCCTTGATACTTTACTTGACTATTAATGGTTTTGGCTCTCTATGGTTTGGTTTCTATCTAATGTAATATCTTTCTGAAAAAGCTTTCAAGTTTCAAGAGGAGGCAATTTGAGACATTTAAAAGGTCAGTTCACCCAAATGCCAAAATCCTCACAATTTTCACTTACCTCCAGGGGGGTGTCTACCCATGCACATAGTTTTGGTTTTGTTCAATTTACAGCGATGTCTGTGGATCATTTTTACTCAAAGACGGTCTATATGATACGATCTAAAGCTCCAGAACAGTTTGACAAACAATTTGTTTGTCGTCTGCTGTGTCCAAAGTCAGAGATACTTTTTTCAACTTTTAAATCAACATGATCAAGAAGTCTTTAAAGTGCCCAGAAGAAATGGACATGTTTACATCTTTATTTCCGCTAGTGCAGGGCCCATTTCGGAGCAGGCCGATTGTTTGGCCTCTGGAAGTGTTGCTGCGGTTCTCAAGAACGACTCATCGCTTGTTGACTCCAGGGAAATGGAAAAGAGTTTGGTTGTAACGTTAATATATCCAGCATCCAGCAGCAAAACTGAACTACAGTCAATGAGCCGCGACCTGTAAAGACCAACTGCGGACGACATGTTCAACGTAGAGCCCTGTACCCCGTGCCCAGACCTGCTGTTCACTTGTTTATCCTGAGTTTATTAATATTAAACATGTCACGTGTCAAAATTGCAACGACTTTGACACCGCACGTCCTCGGGTCCCCAGCAATACACCCGCCAAGTGTGAAGTGGATCGCTTCTTGAGATAGGCGAAAGACAGACAGACTGAGGTTCCTTGCTTTACTGTATAGATAGATGACATCTGGCAAACTCCATCTTCCATCTGCTGATGAGGATTATGTGATGTTGTTTAGTCATGGTTCGTAGTATTTACGTCAGGGAATCTTTGGCCACATGGCAATGTCACCCAAAACCAGTCCATTGTGGCTTTAAAGACATTACTTCTACTACATGTTTTTAATTTAGTAACAAAACTCTCTCGATTCAATCACTTTTTTTTCTTGCAGTAGTGGTGAGTTGGGTTGCATTATGTGAAAAAACACATCATCCTTTATATGAAGTGCTAATGACATTGCAATGCATGTCATTTAAGAAAGAACCGTCTGTAGTTTACAGAATAAAAAGAGGATACATGTATAAAAAAAGGTCTTTTAACAATTGGTGCCACCTCTCTGTGTAGTATTGGAAGCAGAATTAGATATTAGTATCGATGTTATGGAGAGACACAACATTTCTAAATTAGAAAGGAAAACAGTAGGTAGTAAAACAAAAAAAGTCAGCTTGAGGCCAATGAATTTGCTGCTTGGCTGATGCAAAGTCACTCTGCTCGATCTGTGCCAGCATGAAGTAAAGGCCTGATATAATGTAAGTTAATTGCTTTAGGTCAGAGAGAACACACCAAACAGTGCTGAAGTAGCGTCTGTGAAATCACTACGTAGAGGAGAAAGCAGGACTACTTCCCTTTGTGTTGGAGACATCAGGATGATGTCTGGCCTGAGTGCTGTCTCACTAATGGTGTTTCGGTACTTGAGCTGCCTCTCTAGGTCGACCCTCAAGCGAGGAGCCAAAGTTATCATCTTGGGTAGTACTGATGCTTCTTCCCCCTCCTTGAAAAAGCCCATTACCATCCTTGTTGGGTGCAGATGTTTGCTGCTGATAATCCCTGTGCAGATGACGTCTGCTATTGCCTGCAGCACTTTTCCTCCAGGGCCCTCTCTGACAGCAAATCAACCAAACCGGAGTTCAGCTTCTTCTACATCCGTGTAGAATGGTTGAAGATAATGATTAGGTCGAATCTAAGGTGACTCTATGTAACTTATTGTGAGCAGCGGCCATCGTGGCTGTAATTCACCATTACAGGATGATGATAAAGTAGCACAAGCATACTTGCCAACCATGACACCTCCAGAATAGGGAGGATTTCAAAACCAAGGGTTTGTGGGTCTTTGCCCAGAAACAATTGAGCTTCAGTACTACCCTTTCAGACACAATGCAACAACGGCACCACTGCGCTCTGAAACTCATTATTTCC
>CAKALG010038113.1:0-16156 GCA_916700815.1 Helicolenus hilgendorfi | reverse complement strand
AGGTTTAGCAGGTTTACACCCGGCGCCACGCACACCGGCAGTGACCACTCCATCCTCCGAACTGCGATTGCCTCATTAACGTTACGGTTCCCTTATAGCGTTGGGTTTAAATCCAAAATATTGCCAAATAGGCGCTTTTGCTTTTTGCTTTTACACCAAATCCTCCACCATCGTCTTGTCTGTTAACTCTCTCTCGTCCCATGTGTGTGAAATCGGACTTGCGACTCCGTATGGAGCAGACACTTTCACTTTCACTTTGTAGCGTCTGTCCTATGTTTTTATAACACAGTGCTGATACGCAAAAATGAACTGAGTGGGTTTTATCACTATAAAAAAAGCAAAACGACGGTGGTGGTGGGGGGCAAATAATGTAATCGTGTGTGGTCGAACACTGTGTAACACCGGTAACACAGACTACCACGGCACGCCTACTTCGAGGCAGCTATAGTTTATTCAGACACCGTATGCACAGTATGCACAGTAATTGTGGGACTTCGTACACAGTGAAAGAAAAAGTAGTCTGCAGTGAGATCGGGTCATGAGGACGTCAAGGGATCATCTGTCAAGGTTGCGCTTGATCGTTTTTTTGTTTTTTGTTATCAGATCGCAGATGTTTAAATGTTCAATCTTTCATGAATAATAACAGCCACGAAGAGAGTCATTCCTTCTGCCACGTTCTCAGAATTTCATATTTTAAAAAACACAGCTTCAAGACATCAACCACAGTCTATTAATTTATTTTCTAAACCCATTCAGTGAGTGGAATACTTTCTAGTTTGACAAGGACGGCAGTGGGATGATTTATCTTCTAGAGAGAGAGAGAGGGAGAACAGATAGTGGAAACAAGACACCAACACACTGCGCCCACAAACTGCTTGTATGCAACGTGCTCCACTTTTGAATTAATTGAATCAACATATAAAGAAAAAAAATTCTGATAACAGTATGTGTATTTCATTAGTCCTTCATGTCTGTGCCACAATAAACTAGTTATAGCTTCAAATAATCTTTAGTCATAGTCAATGAAATTTCTTGCCATAGTGAATGAAAAGTGGATTTACAAGCCCAATGTCCCCTCTGCTTGTATTGGCGTCAGTGTTTGTGCACTCCATCCAAGTGAATTCCTTTCCTACTTTCAAACAATTTCATGCTCCAATTCCAAAGGCTTCAAAGATAACGGAGGGGGCGAGGGGGGGGGGACATGGAGGAAATTCTGATCATTTGGTTAAGATTCCCTCTGAGTTCATTAGCCGCCCGCATTAATTAAAAACAAACAGGATAAATTGACCACAAATGGAATTTTGGGTGAAATCTTGTCAGCAATCCAATAAAGACGTGGGAAAAAAAATATCATTTCAATTACAGTGTAAGCTGTCTAAAGCTGGGGTCAGATCTGCCCCTCTCCATTGAACTTCAGGGCTTCCCAGGCTCTGTCTTGGTGAGAGCATCCAGGGACTTGAACACAGACGATTACTGAGGTAATTTGGCTGAAAGCCCACTTGAATTGGCCCAGACCCTCGATACTATCAGCTTCACAATTAACCAACAAAAACAGATAACCTCCAAATCTCTGCAAGCCGTTGCAACTATAATAGCTCACCGGTCCTGCCCAACACACACTACGCACACACACACACACACACACACACACGCGCACAGATACTGTACATATACAATATACAGTACAGAGGCACACACCCGTGAAGTTACACACAAATGCTGGCGCAAAACCCCAAATACACTGCAGGGATTTCTGTCCAATTAACATGCATGCAAAGCAATTTAGAACCCAACAAGATGTTTTTGTCTGACTGCTCCGGGGTAATTTAGCACTTCTGTTTCCACACAAGCCTGCCATGAAGGGAGGGGAGCAAGAAGCGAAGAGGGGTTAGAAAAGTGGAATGGATTTCTTGATTAAAACTGGCCTTTTTCCCCCCTCTCTCTGCGTACAGAGGCGTGAGGCTGCGGCTACACACACGCAGCAAACATGCAGCGAATCCATATGGCCTAATACAGAGCT
This sequence comes from Helicolenus hilgendorfi, assembly GCA_916700815.1. Classification (NCBI taxonomy): domain Eukaryota; kingdom Metazoa; phylum Chordata; class Actinopteri; order Perciformes; family Sebastidae; genus Helicolenus; species Helicolenus hilgendorfi. The sequence goes on along the minus strand of CAKALG010038113.1, from coordinate 14,136 downwards.
TCAGCATCATTGTTAATTTCCTTTGTTAGCCGTCTGCTCCCATGGCCGATTTAATTTGTGGTGGTGTTTTAGCGAGCGCTGGGTCGGAATTGAATTAACAGACATTCGTCCGCTCGTACATTCCCTCTGTCTCCGACCCAATGTGTGTGTCAGTTTTACATATTGTTCAATAATTGGACTTAGATTACTGTTGATGTGAATGCATGATCACACTGATGCCTCTGTGCAACAGACGTCCGGTGGATGGTTAGCTGCATGACGTGGTTTCTGTAAAAGCTTGGCATTCATACCTAAATTATTTCTCAGAAACATGCGGTGAAAGACGAGCCTGGGAAAAGGCACAAGGGATGTTTATGATGTTTGATGCTTTTAACTTTTATTTGGCATCACTGTCACTCACTCAAACTGGGGCTGCACAATTAATCGAATATTAATAGCGATCACAATTTTGGCTACCCATTATTAAATGAACATGATCGACGGTGATATGTAAGGAATAATGTACAGCGAGCCGGTCATTGTTGTGAAAGAAACCCCGACAGGGCGATGCCGCACGACAAAGGGGTTTCTTTCACAACAATGACCCGCTAGCTGAACATTATCCGGCTTATTACACGGCTACTTTCTTAAGAAATCAACAATTTGGCACAAAAGTGGTACGCCAAAGTCTGACATCAGAACTGCATCCATAGCAACGGTATGTTATACATAACAACGGTCTGCTATAAAGAAATAACACTCTGCAGAACGCCGTGATTAACCAATCCGAATCGAGTATTCAACAATGCCGTGTAATAATGAAGCATAAAATACGAAGAAGAAGATTATTTTAAGTCTTATTTTGATGCAAAGAGTTATTAATTAGCAGGAATGTAGCACAACATGAAAATGAAAGCAGCCCTCTGTTGATTTAAATGTGAAAGTGCAAAAAAGTATTTTGTCCCTAAAATCAATGAATAGTCGTGATAAATAATATTGATCTCAATATTGATCAACTGTGATTATAAATTTGTCCATAATCGTGCAGCCCTAACTCAAACTCCTATATGTCTCTGTATCTCTCACACACACACACACACACACACACACACACACACACACACTCGTATCAGACAGTGTTGGGTAACTCCCCTTCTTCGTGGCGAGGTAATTGTTAATAAAAGAGCAGTAAACAGATGGAAGTGATGGAAGATCGGAGTGAAGAGATATTAGAAAACACAAGACAAATGCTGTGAAAAAGAACAACATATCAGGGCCTCCCACCTTCACAACGCCCTCCTCCTCACCCTTTCTTCACGTAATTAAACCTATAGTCACTTTCAATTAGCTAGCCTTTCTCCCCGTGCACGCCTTTATGCAAAAATTAATTAGTCAATTAGCCAATTAACATGTGAGCAGGTCTTTGTGTTAACGAGGCTTTTACAAGCTGTGGCAACCCGGCAGTAATGGCAGACAGGCAATAGACGCCATGGGACTAGTTTACACCACACCGATTCCACACGGCCGGGCTGCTGGCACACAATCCTGGGGCACATGCACACACTCACACACACACACACACACACACACACACACACACACACACACACACTTTAATTTACTCTGCTGCAAACCCTTAACTCATACTCCGCGCAGCAGATGGACTTGCTTGCTTATTTTACCCCAGTTCGGTGATTAGATGTCTTTCATTAGGTGAATCAAGTATGTTGGGACCGGACTGGAGTGAGGCCAGCAGTCCCTGTAGACTCCTAATGTTGCTGCGTAGAGGCCCACCGCCGCACACTGTTCCCGCTAAAAGTGCTGGCCCTTCCTCTATTAGGCCCAGACCACAAATCACTGCAGTTTATTTTTACTGTGCATTGTACACAGACACACATCTCCCTCCCCGAGTCACATAATACGCATGCCCTTTCTTTCTCACTCTCACACACACGGACAGAAACGACGCGCACGGTCCAGTTGTATCAGCGTGCGTCTGTTCTGTGTCTGTGTATAGGAGACAGCAGTAATGGCTCCTGCTTCAAATAAACAGAGAGCAGAGAAGCCTCCCATCCCTGCTTCCCTCTGACCTAAATCACGGCTGGACGGACACCCCACTTCCTCACGCTGGACGTTCTCAAGAAGACCAGCGCTTCGCTACCAGATCTGTGTGTGTGTGAGTGTGCGTGTGAATAAGTGAGAGGGCGAGCACGACAGAGAGCCAGAGAGCCAGAGAGCGTTTTGATATATTCCACATGTTGCTCGCAAACCCAGACACAACAACTCCTCGGCATACGGAGGAGTGTTATGAAAAAGAGAGGAGACGGAGAGAAGTTTCTGCTGCTGAGGAGAGGGAGTTATCGTGGGTATGAACCGGTGGGGGTGGGGTAGAAACAACACCCGTGCTTTTAGGAGAGAGAAAAAGAGGAAAAGTGTGAGCTGCTGAGAGTTTTAGTGTGCCGAGGTAGATTAGGAGAGAGGAGGGCACAGAAGAAGAAGAAGAAGAGAGGTCACGGAGGGTTCACGTAAAAAGAGCTCTCTGATCACCAAAACAGCTCCCAAAAAAAGAACCTGTCATTTTAGGCTCAACGCACAAATACACACCTACGCACACACACACACACACATTTTGTGCTGGTAGCGGAGATCTCTCTGTCAGTACAGAGTGCCTGGCCTCCTTGAGAACGTTTATTTTCCCGTTCCGTCAATCTAAACAATCCCTTAAAAGGGATCGCAGATGTTTATAGGCCTCCACAGAACAAATGCTGCCTTTCTGACCTGCAGATACACACACACACACACACAAGCATGCAAATACACACACACACACACACAAACACACTCCCCCCAGCAGAAGAAACAGAGGCAAGTGCTTGTAATGAAGACACACGCTATGAAGGAGAAAGGCAGAGGACAGGACCAAAGTAAGCAGCCGCCACAGCTTAGTGTCACTGACATAACAAACACTCCACATGCTATTTCACGTGTCCTATTTTAAGACTCACAGTTTTAGTGTTACATACAGGTGATGATTTATACTTCAGGGCAAAAGATAAACAAGGTACCATTTATTATTTCAACCTGATCAGATAAACAAGAGCAAATAGAGAACTCTTAGCAGAGGAGGAGGAGGAAGAGGAGGAAGAAGAAGAAGGAGAAGAACGGAAGGCTGTGTGTCTGTGTGTGTTTGAAGAAGAAGAAGAAGAAGAAAAAGAAGAAAAAGAAGAGGAAGACGAAGAACAAGAAGAAGAAGACAGAAAAAGAAGATGAAGACGACAAAGAAGATGAAGACGACAAAGAAGATGAAGGAGACGAAGAAGAAGACAACGAAGGAGAACTAGTAGTAGAATACGAAGATGAAGAAGAAAAGAAAAAGAAGAAGAAGAAGAAGAAGATGAAGAAGAGACAAAGAAGACAAAGAAGAAGAAGAACGGAAGGCTGTGTGTCTGCGTGTGTTTGAAGAAGAAGAAGAAGAAGAAGAAGAAGAAGAATAAGAAGAAGAAGAAGAAGAAGAAGAAGAAGGAGAAGAAGAAGAAGAAGAAGAAGATGAAGAAGAAGAAGAAGAAGAACGGAAAGCTGTGTGTCTGTGTGTCTGTTTGCCTGTTTTTTTTTAAAGGCTTGTTAAAAAGGCTGCCCGCTCTGCCTGGGCTCTAAAGCCACTCAGACCAGCAGTGTTTTAGTGTAAACACACACAGTGGTTTTCCCCTTACATGGCCATGTGCTGCCAAACTGTGTTTGTGTGTGTGCATGTGTGTTGGGGATGGGTGATTATGGTCATTATTAACCTGCTCCGTGTGTGTGTGTGTGTGTGTGTGTGTGTGTGTGTGTGTGTGTGTGTGTGTGTGTGTGTGTGTGTGTGTGTGTGTACTGGACTGAGCTCATGTTCCAGAACAATGTTGTTTATACAGTGCCAGGTATTTCATGTCACTGACACTGCGCCAGTCTAAAGGGCATATCTTTCATCTCACACACCAGCGGTACGCTCTCTGTGGTTTAGGTTTATTCACACCCGAAAAATACCCATTTAGCAGAAGAAGGGGACGAGTAAATGGGAACGTTTGAAGAGGAGCTTCGGCGCTCTCGTCAGCTTTGAAGGACAATGCTGTATCTTCTGGCGCCAGTGGTCAAATAATTTCCAAATTGGTGACTTAAATAAACTTTATCCGGGACTCTTTGTGATTGCTGTGACACTTTCCCGTTAGTTCATTAGTTCTATCTGAGGCCATATATGGCAAATAAATGAAGTTTGAGTGTTTTTATAGCCTTAGGACAGTGCGGGCTCCTATCAGAGGATAATGTGTCTTTATGATAGTGACTATTATAACTTTGGGCAGTCAGGCAGGGACACAGGGGAGTGTGAGGGGTTGGGGGTGTTGGAGGGGGGGTCCCCTAAGTCTTGGTAATGAAGCCCGATCCATCTCTCCTCTTTCACACACACATGCATATGCACACACTCAAATTGGCCAACTCTAAAGGCTCTGAGGGCACCGAACACTGTGATTACGACCGGCTGGCCATGAAAAATTAACAGGTTTATCTCCTTCCCTTCTCTCTCTCTCTCTCTTTCTCTCTCTCCTCTGTGTCTCTCTGCCCCTCTCTTTATGGTAGTTACTCTTTGTACGCCCCCATCCCCCTGTTCTGTCCATCTCCACTCGTCTCTACCTCCAGCCCAGCGATACTTTTCCAATTTTCCTTCAGTGTCTCCCACTGAGCCCAGGGGAGGACTGGGGGAGAATGGAGCTGTGATTAAGTTGATACATTCGAGATAATAAAAGCAGAATGGCTATCATTCTCTCCTCTCTCTTGTACGCAAGAGCGCTTAAGCCCCTCCACCACCACACCCCACACGCCCCTTCTCTGTCTCTGCTCTGGGCAGTTTGGACACTGATAGACGAACCATATGTAAGGACAATGGATGGGAGACGGTGCGAGGAAGAGAAGGGAAACGCCGCAGATACGTACAGACGACTTCCTTCTCGTCTCATTGCTTGATATCGTGCTTTACTGCGGCACCGTTCCACTTGGCGGTGTCACACATGTCAGCAGGAGATACGCTCAACTTCTGCTATCAGCTTCTGTCTGCTTTATTCCCTGCTTTAAGTCCTTGTTCCTATGGTGTCAGATCAGTCTCAATATTAACAAATGCACACAGAATATAATATAGTATAAATGACCCTCTGCACAAAAATATTTTTCACTGCATACAAAAACAGTTATCGTTGTATATAAATGTAAAAAAAAAATAGGGTTCACATATATATTTCTGATGCACACAGAAATATGTCCTGTTTTAAAGAAATGTAATCCACAAATATATGTATTTAAAAGTATTTACAATTTTCATCAAAAACACATTTGGATGTTGTCACATTTATATACAAACAGTTGAACCTGCATTAACAAACGGTTTGTCATGTGTCAACTTCACTGCATTTGTGTCTGGGTTTTATGAGACTCTCGTGTTGTGCATCGATCCACAAATGCATTTTTTTCAACAGGGAATTTTCTGTAGCCAATCAGATCAGTCTCCCTCCTTATCAGCCAATCACACGAGCGTGTCCCCACGGCGGTATGATTTACGTCATGCAAAGGGGTTGGGGTGAATGCGGAAAATAGTAGCTACATGGAGGATAGATAGCTCTGGCGAAGCGGTCCAAATATTTGATTTGCGCACCCAGTTAAATGTTGAAACAATCAAACGTGGGCAGATACGTCTGTAAAGATCCCAAAAATAATCCAGACAAAGGGATACAGCAACTGAATTGAAAGACTACCAGCACCCCGCCTGTTGCTATTTGACAGCTGGCTAACAATTTCGTTGTAGTTTCAGTCAAAGTTGAGGGTAGCAGCACTATAGCAGTCAGGGCAAAGTCACAATATCATCTGGCAAACAAACACGTAGCTAACGTTAGCTAGCATTAGCCAGCTGTCACATCACTAATCTATCAAAGTAATACAGGCAGATGAAGTCTCCTCTGACAAAATAGTTAATTGTAACATTGACACTGCAACCCGAGGTGTTGATTCATCATGGCAGCTTTAGCTAGCAAGTTAGCTACTTGCCAACTTAACTTAGCAAATAGCAACACGCCGGGTGCTGGTGGTCTTTCCTTAAACATCGTGGATGAAACCTTCAATCCAGTTGCTGTATCCCTTTGGATTACTTTGGGGATCTTTACAGACGAATCTGCCCACGTTTGATTGTTTCAACATTTTGCTGGGGTGCACAAGTCAAAAGTTTTGAACCACTTCGCCAGAGCTATCTGTCCTCTATGTACATCCATGAGTGAGTTCCAATCCACGTACTTCCTGAAGTACACTTCAATGTAGTGCACTGTGTGCACTCTGTACTTACTTAAGTAGTGCGTGAATTTCAACGGGGTAAGGTCGTCTCAAATCAAATACCCTGCTACCAGAAATGACGATCGCAACATTTGACCGCAGCTCGCTAGCCGCCAAAATATCTTCTTCTTCTTTAGGGTTTTACGGCAGCTGGCATCCACATACATATGAAGTTGACACATGACAAGCAGTTTGTAAATGCAGGTTCAACAGTTTGTATATAAATGTAACAACATCCAAATATGTTTTTGATGAAAATTGCAAATACTTTTAAATACATGTATTTGTGGATTTCTATTTGGACATATTTGTGTGTGCATCAGAAATATAACTATAGCAGTGTTTTTGTGTCCAATGAAAAATATTTTTATGGAGAGAGTCATTTATATACAGTTATATATAGATCACAAAATGAATTTGTGAATCTTTCTGTGTGCATTCATTAACAATGAGGCTGATCTGAACCCATATTGTTCTGCTTCACAATCTCGGTCTGTCTGTGTCTGTATTCTGTGTATGTGTGTTTGTCATCAGTTCCCACATTGTTGACACCGTTAACCTGTCTAATGGCAGCAGTCAGAGGCGTTTATTCCAGCACCTCAGGTGTAATAAGTGCCTTGTTGACACTGTGCTGACTGTGAGCTCAAACAGGCTTTTAAGGATGAAAAAAGTGCAAATTGAGACACAAACACTTGTAATAATGTTAAAAAGTTACAGATTAAGTCTTGCACATTTCTGTCACTACTGTCTCACGCTGTCCTGCTTTCTAAAGTAGGGCTAAGTATCATTTGGAATTGTTTGTGCGACAGTGCCAATACAAAACAGACAACTTTTTTCGAAACCTTGCTTTCAGGAATATACATGTTTTTATGTTTTGGTTTGATTTAGAGCTTTAAAAATGAATCGGCAACTATTTGGATAATTGATTTATCAGTTTGAGTAACTTTTTAAAGTAAAAATTCTCTGTTTCCAGCTTCTTAAATGTGAATATTTTCTGGTTTCTTTACTCCTCTATGACAGCAAACTGAATATCTTTGACTTCTGAGGACGTCATCTTGGGCTTTGGGAAACACTGATACACATTTTTCACCATTTTCTGACATTTTAGAGACCAAACAACTAATCAATTAATTGAGAAAATAATTGACAGATTAATCAACAATGAAAATAATCATTAGTTGCAGCACTAGTTGGATACCCAGTCCTTGGTATCAGTGTTTTAAACAGTGCTAAAAAAAAACCTCAGTATTTACACCATTAGATTTACATGAACACTGTTAAAAGTGTGCTTTTATATAACATAAACAGACATCTGACACTAACAGAAAGCATGAGGGCCTCTTGAATTTCACCCAGACTATCCACAAACCTCCAGAATATACAGTAAATATTTATAAATATAGTACACAAGCATGGAGTTTTTTTTATTTCTGACACACACATACCTCTAAACACATATATACTATACCCGCAATTACAAATTGTACCTGTAATTTTAACTGTATGTCACATAGCGGTGGGGGATAAATCAATACAGCATAGTATCAATACACAGACGTCAAGTATTGATCTTTTAATATGTAAACTATTAACTTCTGCTGCTATTCTGTCTTTCAAAGGTTGTAGCGGGCTCAGTTTTAAAGCTAGAGTGAAGATACTGGTATGATATAGAAACTACAAAACTTAAGGAACCAATGGTACCAACCATGTCATGTTATCTTGTTGGGAAGAACGCTACATTGTGGCGAGGAAACACTGCCATGGCCATTTTCAAAGGGGTCCGTTGACCTCTGACCTCAAGATATGTGAATGAAAACTCTGAGATGAACAGAGAGAAAACCGTTTTCTTGTTACATAAATCTGATGTTGACAAAAAATTGTAGTTTGAAAAAGGTAATTAATTGCAATATATCTTGTCGAAACACATTTAAAATCGCAACAACATCGTATCATGACTTAAGTATCATGATAATATCGTATCGTGGGGCCTCTGGTGAGTCCCACTCCTAATGTCACATTTAACCACGCAGTGACCTCGTCACTTAGAGTGGTTTCCGTCAGCAAAGACAGAAACCATAGCACTCTTTTTTATGTTAATACCTTCATTTCACTCTCACTTAGTCTTAATATTAATGTACTCATCTTACTGTCTGCAATGGGAAGATCTCCTAAATATTGACATGCTGAGACTTTAATGGCAGAAGAACCAGCCTTGACGCTGCCACAAATGCACACACACACACACACACACACACACACACACACACACACACACACACACACACACACACACACACACACACACACACACACACACACACACGCACACACTCGAAAGGGTCCGGTAAAAACAGTCCGAGGGGAAACGGACAGTCGAGTGCTCTTCTGCCAACGGAACACTTTGTTCCTCCAGAACGTAAACATACTGATTTATCTCAACAGCTCTCTTCAAACACGGCCGCCTCTCTTCCTCTCCTCCTCTCTTCTACAACCTCTCTTTCTCTCCAGCTCAATGCCCTGCTGCACCCCGCTGCCCTCTCTCACTTTGGGAACTTGTGATGTCTGTGTTAACGCTCACAAACACAGGCGGCCCTAATCGCCTCTCTCTCTTTCTCTCTCTCTCTCTCTATCTCTCTCTCTCTACCTCACGTCAGTACCATTCCCATGCAAAAAGGAGCTTGCCCTCTCAAACACTCGTCACATCGGCCCCTGCACGAAGTGGAGAGACGCTGAGAGCAGCTTTGGAATAAAATAACAAATCAAGCCCTACACACTAAAGATGACCAGCCTCTTTAGCTAGCATGCACTCGTGCTGCCCTTTTCCCTCCCCTTCGTCCCTTTTACAGTTTGGCTAAATACACGCCACCTTCTTTCTCTGCTTCCTTTTCTCTTTCTTCTCTCTCTCAGGATACAAGTTTGATGGCTTGCACTGATTCCGACGTCACAGGCAGACTGACAGTTGACATTCTCTCTTCTTTAAAAACCTGTCCTGCTCCTTTATTTCCCTCGCTCTGCTCAGATTGCCAGACTATTGTCAGAGGTATAGCACTGGGGGCAGGGATGGGCGGGAGGGAGGGAGGGAGAGATAGCAGCTTTCATAGTCTTCTGATTGTGTGATTTCCGGGTGTTGGGGTGAGCGGAAGGGATGTAGAGCAAAAGTGAAAGCAGAAAGTGTATGGAAAGAATGGAAGAGACAAAAAGTGAGATAGAGCAGAGGTGGATAATAGGTGTCACTTGATCCAAGTCTTCTTCCTGTTTAGTGCTGCTACACTAACAAAAACAGATGCTGAATATAACACGGGTTCATAATCAGAAAATGTGATTAAGGAGAACACCGGAGACAACCTGATTTGACATGATTTTCTTGGTAGACTCACGTTTTTCATTTCTCTCTCCTGGTTTCCTCCCGGGGTCACAATTCACCCGTATTTCTCCCGATTTATGACAAATGTGCACACCTTTTGTTCCTTTTCCTTATCTCAACCTGTTTGTGGCGCTGTACAGCGTGTATAAGCCCTCCTGTTTCCATCCGGACAATAATACAACTACACTAAATGTTGTGTCCGCAGCGCAGTGGTGCCGTTGTCGTGTTGTGTCTGAAAGGGCCTTCAGTGAAAGAGAGACGGAGAGGGAAGTACTAAGGGAAAGAAATATTCAAGCAAGGGCAAAAAGTGAATGAATGAATGAAAACTGATGATTATTAGCTTATACCAGAGATTCACAAAAGTTCACGCCAGAGGGGCAAATTATTCAGTTATCTTTCCTGAGAATTAAATGTAAAATGTATTAATTTGTTGCAGTGCACTTACTATTTTACTATTTTCATTCTTTAAAAGTCACCAGGATGCAGGAAACAAAGTCTTTGAAACTGTAATTTTTCTTGGGGAGGACCCACAGACCCCCACTTTGGTTTAGAAATCCTCCCTATTTTTGAGGTCTCAAGGTTGGCAAGTATGAGCATACCCGCCAACTGTTACCTTCTGTGTACATTGTAAACATCTCTTATCACTTCCTCTGCTCTTTTTTTTTTTGCCTCCCTCACAAAGAACAAATTCCACAGCAAGACACTTGTAATTGAGTTTGTCCATGTGGAAAAACAATCCAAGCCAGAAAAATACTTAATGCCTGGTATTTTGTATACATGTCAGATCGCATGAGTGTAAGTTTAAATTGGGACCGTTTGTGCATTGTGTGTGAAAAAGAGGGAGACGAGCTGAGTAGAGAGGAGGCAACGAGACATAGATGAAGTGGCACGCCGCTTCAACGCTCTACACATGGACAGGAAACGCTTCTTCAGTTCTTCAGATGACATACTATCTATGACTGTGTTATCTATATAATCTATGAGAATCTATCATCTATGGCAATCTGTGTGTGGAAAAAAGAAGAGGAGGACATACTTCATTGATCCCCGAGGGGAAATTAAATTTTTTCACGCTGTTGTTATTTTTACACATTAAACACTCACAGGCCCGAAATACACACACAAGCACAAACAGCACATACACACATGCATTAATGGAGATTATACTTTTTACTCTGACAGTTCTAGTTAATAGTTATTATGCAGATAAAGATTTTACATTCAAAACATATGATTATCTAAAAAATATGACTGGTTATTACAGTTTAAAATATTTAACAGCACGGCTGGATTAACATGTTAGGTGACCCCTGGGGCAAAGGTTTGATGTTGGGCTCTGGAGCCAGAGACCAACTAGTACTACTGCGGTACTACCTGGTCCCGTGTGATCACAGTGTAACCTAAAATTCAGTTTTAGAACTAGATTTTGGGATATGGTTCCTCTATAAAGCAGGGTCACAAAGATTATGTAATGCAGGAACATGGACTGTATAAAAGAAGCGGACGTAGCATCAGGGTCTGAAAAGTGTAGTGCGTGTAATGTCGAGCTTGGTGTAGTGTCGAGGACACTTGCAGCCACTTTCCCAAAGTCTCCACCACATCATTTAGTTTAGTTTAGCAGGTTGTCAGCTGTGTGTCTGTCCGGCGTAATGATACTCTGTCTGCCCGACGAGTGTCCGACAGACCGTGTGTTTGTGGTGGCGGTGAATGTGGGGTTCTCGGTGGCGTTATAGCTGTGAGCATAGCTGAAGCAGTATGTGTACAGTTTATTTGTCGGTGAATAAATGCTACAACTCCTAAAGACCCCGAGCCAACTTCCTGCATCTGCAGTACTCAAGCCTGTGACGTCACGAGGTTGGTTAGCTCGGCCGACTACACAGATACAACGTTAGAGGCCGTGAAAGATGGAGACTGAGGAGACATGGGACAGAAGAAAACAAAAGAGGGGGGACACAATTTGTACTGCTCCTGGATGTAAAGATGAGTTTTAAAATGTTTAAACCGAGGACAAAACAGTCCATTTCATAAACTGACACTGAAACGGAGACCAGTAACTTACTGCAGTGTTGGCTAGTGGCACTTAAAGAGTCCTCCGACAGGCACACAATCACGCTGTTATTAATTAATTGAATGTAATTAATTTTTTTTTGGTTTACTTCACTTTATTATTGTCAATTGACACAATACAGAATTAATCTCAAAGTGGAAAAGCATTAATTTTTTTGGAGTCATGTAGTAAAATGGAAAGGTAAATGGACTTTATATATGCCATTTATACTGTATAGTGCCTTTCTAGTCTTCCGTCCACTCAAAGCACTTTACACTACATGTCAGCATGCACCCATTCCCACACATTCCCACACTGATGGCAGAGGCTGCTATGCAAGGTGCCAACCTGACCATCAGGATCTAATCTAAATACTGGCACCGATGGCACAGCCTTCGGGAGCAATTTAGGGTTAAGTATCTTGCCCGAGGACGCTTCGACATATAGACTGGAGGAGCCGATTGGTGGACAGACCGCTCTACCACTGAGCCACATCCATAATAGTGCAATAGTGCAATAGTGCAATAGTTGTAGGTCATGTAATACTCGATCACACAGAAAGTAACTTATTATAAGTCTCTAATGACAGCAGCATTCAAAATAAATGAAATGAAACATTTGTCAGTTAGCAGAAACAATACAGGAAGTGTCCCTATACCAAAGATGTTACAAAAACAAACCACTAACTTGAAGCTTATGATGCTTTATGTGATAAAATAGGCAACATCAGAGGTTGGTATATAGACTAAAAATGTGGGACGAGTGGGAGAAATCACTAGAAGAAAAAGAAACAGTTGTACTTTGTTCTGTCATTTGGTTGATAAAATAAAATGTAACCCTAATAAGAGGACACGATATGGTTAAGTATCTGAGACAGTAGGAGAACATGAATGTTATTTTTGCTGAATAAAAACAAGCACAGTGGAGGTTGAAGGTTCAAATCAATGGCAGCAGAAAACCTTTTTTTTTTTTCTGAAGAGGCGTCTCCCCTCTCAAGCCCTCCTCACCCCCCTTTTTCCTCTATCTGCCACTCGTCCGTCTGTGTGATGTGTTTAAGCCAATCCCATAATAAAGGATGCGGCCATACATATTCATGATAGAAATCTAGTAATTAGTAAACCCCCTCATGCACACACATACACACACACACGCGGGCTTCATGCATATGTATGTCCTTGGCAAACAAAGGCAGTGGCAGCATGGGGCATTCTCTATTAACACACACATCCACGTGTGATGGCACAGATAGCAGCCCTGCCACTCACACACACATGCACATGTGCAAAACACATCTATGTGCATGTACACAGGCATACATGCTCTTATTAACACACACAGACACACACACACACACTGAGAGATGGCAAGGTTGAGAGGGGAGGGGTTTCCCTCTCTCATCAATAGAGAACCTATAATTTCCTCTGGCTTGAAAAATAGCCTTAAACACAGACTCAGATCTGCACCGACTCCCAACTACTCACTCATTCATTGTCTAACACACACACAGACGGCCCTGCATCACTATTGCATCACATTTAACAAAAGCAAGGGAGGCATATTTAAGAGTCCAAACCCTTGTGGGATGCTGCCTCCTCAACTCCCATCTCTCTGCAAACACCCCTACACACACACACAATCACCCACGTCCTGAATGTTATCTCTCACGGAACAAAAACAGCTGAATGCAAGTGAGAACTGGAACAATCAATGCAAAATGATTGCGTCATGTGAAGTGCGTCTGTTGCTTTGAACCTAAAGGGTTGGGGGGTTTAGCTTTTGTGGAACAGGGGTTTTATGCCATCTGACATCCTGAGCCTTCCAGCAGAGAAGTTTCGATCCAGTTTTTGCTGAATTAGATGATACAAAGACGAGGGAGACAGGCGAGGTGAGGAATGAGTTATAGGTGACAACAAGCTCACGGAGAGAGGATTTGACAAACTGACAGTGAGAGGGAGAGAGAGGGGGTGTGAGGAGAGTGAAGTGATACTTAATGCAACATTTCTCACTAAGAAACTCCCTTTTTTAGACTATTTCTTTACTATCCCGAGTTAACCAAGCCCCCCCGTTGATCACGATTTTCGTAGTGGCCAAACGGCTGTATTACAACGTCCATGTCCGTCACGAGATGCCATTGGGCCCAAAAATACTTTTTCCCACTGACTTACATTGGAAAAGAGACGTCTGTAACTCAGCGGATCATTTTGTTTTAGGTGAATCAACTTCCCAGTACGAACATTTGAATAGCCCTTATTTAAATCATTAGGTCCTAAAAGTTATAAAATGCACTAATAGCCAAATTCAGAGTTATTTCCCTTCCTCCGTTCATGTGAATGACACCCAGACCGAGGTTGGAGCGAGAACTGGGAGGCGGAGTTAGCGAGCCGTGGCAAAAGCGTGACGTTGT
>CAKALG010038108.1:0-11767 GCA_916700815.1 Helicolenus hilgendorfi | reverse complement strand
GCTCTCCGCCCTCTGGCTCCGCGAGGGAAAGCAATAAAGGGTGGTGCGCAGCTGAGCCAACAGCTGACAGGAACAGGAACCAATGTTTGGCCAAGGTCAGGACAACACACACACACACTCACACACACGGGGTGAGGATGTAACAGCAAAACAGGGTCAAAAGACACAGGGGAATGATAATGTGGCGACCCAATACTCAAGGGGTGCCAGAGAGCAGACGGACACTTGTGTGTGTGTGTGTGTTGAGTTGTGTGTGAGGGCTGGCAACTGAGAGAGGCCTGTAATCAGTGTAGCTGCTATTGTTGGCAGGCGTCACCAGGCCTGCTACCAGGTAGCGATCACACTCACACATAAACACACACACACACACACACACACACACACACGGTTTCTCAGTGTGCCTGGTTCATTCAGTTTCTTCTCTCACCAAACTTGCTCATTCAATGTGTGACTTATTTGTATGTGGGCCAATAAATAAATGTATCAAAACACATTATTTTATGTACAAATTAGTGTGTAAAAGATTGGTTGTAGAGCCCAATTTATAAATCAGCTGGGCAGATATATTGGCTGATATTAGCTTATCGCAGATACATCTACATGAGACAATAAGGAAATACCAAAGACATGCACTGTATGCAGTCATTTAGACAGGGCATTTCTAGCACAGTAGATAGTTCTTCCACCTTACAGTTGGGTTGGGTGATTGGACAAATATATCTATTTTTGTAGGCCTATATCTAATATTTCTAGGCCTATAATCAAACAAATAAATAGATAAATATACTGTACACTTGTGCCAAAATATAAAATAAAAGACCTTGCTATGTTGCAACTGCCTGTCTATTGATCTCCTCCATTGCGTTTCAGTACCCTGGACAGCGCCGCACCAACAGACAGCACAACAAACAGCGCCATCCTTCAGGAAATAACTCATGATAATTAATGTTGATGCATAATGAATAATGTGGGATTACTATTCCTTATTGCATGTGCTATGTGTGTAAAAAAACACAAACACAATGCATTCGAATACTGATTTGGACGTCGATTACCATGGCAACGGTCAAAACTTTGAAACCTCGAAGCATCCGGGTCAGCGTTTAAACATTTTAAACATGTGTCCAGGAGGAACCAATGGGCTTGAGTGCCACAGTTTGGGTTGGGAAGTTGGAAAGTGTTCAAAGATGAACTAACAAATTGTGTGTTTTGATCTTTTCATGGGATTTTTTGGGGGGGAGTAAAACCAGCTGAATAACTTATTGAAAAAATAACTAACACATTACCCAATTTCTAGAATAATTGTTATTTGTAGCCGTATTAAACTACAAAGATTGATTATCACACAGAGAGTCACACATTACTCCTACCCACCGAGCACAAACTGACAACTCACACCTCTCTCTACTGACGGCCGTACGTGTGTTTTTGTATTTAAGCTCACCGTCCCTCACTTTTTTCAAAGTGTGCATGTGTGTGTCGGTGTGTTTTTGGCCGGCTGCCCCGAAAATCTGCATGCACGATGGCACGTCGCACAGCCACGAGCTTGAGAAATAGCAAGCAGTGAAAAATTAATGAGAGGAAAGAGGGAGGGCAGAGAGAAAATAAAAACAAAATAAGTCTTAGGCAGCAGACGGAAAGCCGGAGGGGAGCTTAGTTCTTTTGAAACAGAAGCTTTTTAAATCTCCTGGGAGTCCACGTGCGACTGCAGACCTCTCACTGGGAAACTAGGAAGGTTTAAATATCAGCCTCGCATTAGCCCGCACACCTAAACCGATACTGCTGTTAAATCAGGCTAATTAGGCGACTAGGCCTCTGAACTTTACATTTTAAATGGCTTTTTAAAGATGATGCTGTTATCAAAAGGAGCAATTTACATCTGAAAATCCAACACAATTTCCCTATTTCATCTTTTACCATGACTTTGTTTTCAGTTACAGTAACGGTTACCTATTATTAAATCAACAAGGGCATCCTTCATCTGTCTCATCTGAGATTGAAAACATTTTTGCTGCCGTTCATGAGTGCAGCAGCAGAATATTTCTTCAACAAGGCAGGGCAATATTCAGGAGTTCAAAGGACAAAATCATCATCTACCTTTTACTCCCCGGTCATGTCACGGTGAATTAGTGCTACTTACAGTATGAAAGACATCAGAGGCTGCGGGAGGGAAATCCTGGCCCCGGCTGCAACCGAGAGGGGAAGGTGGTGTCAGTAGTGTGTAGACACGCAGACAGCCAGATAGCTGTAATTACTTCAGCAGCAGACAAAGATTAATTAAGCAGGAGAGAGCAGAATTAATGAGGTTAGCGCACGCACACCTCAACCAGACTTTAAAAAGTTCACATCACTCCCGTGGAGACCGCAGGGTGTGTAAAAAATGCGTGTGTTGACGGAGAAGTCGTGGAATTCAATATTTCCTAGTTTTTTCCATTTCCAAAAAGCCACAGGAGAGATGTTGTTACACAAATATGCACTCAGAGGAAGAGCAAGAAGCATACAGACAAATTAATCTGCTGTTTCAAACCAGATACCTGAAACTAATCCCTCCCCCCTTCAAGGCCTGAAAGTATCAGATATGTTTAATTTACATTTTGAAGGCAAAGGGGATCGCAGCTGATTATCTGAACTTGGCAAAGCAGCCCACGCAGGTGTAATTGCAAAAAAAGATGACATCATTAAGATGCTCATATTTCCCCCACATAGGCCCATGGCTAACTGCATGCTAAAATCAGACAGCTAAGCTTTCTTTGCTCTAATGCAAATGTGAGTAATCGTAGCCGGAACATGACTAAAACCATTTGTGTTCCACGCAGCATTCATCCAATCCACCACCTATAAAAGACGCCACCTAAATTTGGCACAATGTTTTCCTTCCTTTTTTTTAAAAACCCACTTTCAAAATCCTGGAAGCTCAGACGTCACTGAGAATATATACAGCCCTGATGTATGCAGCAGAAAAGCAGGCCGCCTTTACATCACCCACTAAATGACGGTGTAGAAATAGAAAGCACTGAAGTCTAACTGACAGCTGGCGTCATTGCATTAGCGTGTCATATGGCTGCTCCAAAGTCTTGCACCATGATTGGACCGGTTCCCGAATCTGACTGGCAGCCATGATGCTCCGCAGCGCCCAGAACGTCTAAAGACCCCGAGACAAATGGTTTCAAGTTTACTGTCAGAGGATAAGGAGGTAATGTCGTCCTGTTTTGGCCAGATAACAAGGCCTCTTGTTGTGTGCTGGAGCCCGTCGCCATTCTAAATCTATATAAAGGACAGATTTACCACAAGTATTCAGAGCTGGTCCTCAATAGGAAAAACAGGGGGGTGAGATCACGACAGGGAAAAGAGCTCGGTACGAGGTCGGTTGGGTTTTTTGTGTGGCCTGTTTTTCAGTCTGAACTGCTGTTTTCTGTCATTGTTTTGTTGTTAATGAAAGCGGTAACTGATTTCTAAAGGTTGAGGTCATTTTCAGGCATCACTGAGGCTTACTGAAGTTTCCAAGTTAGCTGACTTATTAGCTACAACTTCTAACCAGTCTAGAGCTGCAACAATTAATCGATTAGTTGTCAAATGTTAAAATAACGGCATTTATTTTCATTGTCAATTAATCTGTTGATTATTTCTCGATTAATCGATTAGTTGTTTGGTCTATAAAATGTCATAAAATGGTGAAAAATTACGTCTTCAAATGTCTTGTTTTGTCCAACACTGAAAGATATTCAGTATACTGTCATAGAGGAGTTAAAATAAACAGAAAATATTCACATTTAGGAAGTTGAAATCAGAGAATTTTGACTTTTTTCTTAAAAACATACACATTAAACATACATATATTCATTTAATAATTAACAACCAATCAATAAATCGTTGCAGCTCTAATTTTGATAATCGATTAATCAGTTTGAGTCATTTTTTAAGAAAAGAAGAGTAAAAATTCTCTGATTCCAGCTGCTTGAATGTGAATATTTTCTGTTTTCTTCACTCCTCTATGACAGTGAACTGAATATCTTTCAGTGGTTGACAAAACCAGACATTTGAGAACGTCATCTGATCGACATTTTTCCCCATTTTCTGATATTTCATAGACCAAACAACTAATTGATTAATAGTGAAAATAATCAGCGGATTAATCAACAATGAAAATAATCATTAGTTGCAGCCCTACACCATCCAATTAGTATTTATTTTATGGATCTATAATTTCCTGTGGGACAAGTAATCTGAATCCTCATAAACACTCCTGCAACATGCCCTGATACTATACTATACCACCATTTCTTCCACCAGTAAAATGTGACTACTGACGGTCACGCTCACCTTCCATGTTAGCCCTCCACACACATCTGTCATCACAAAGAAATCTAATTAATTAGGCACTGATGAATCACACTAGAGCTTTATCAATCACTGAGAATTGGATCCCAGCTGTCTCCCAGCGATACAAGTTTACACAAAGTCAACTGATGGATGTGCTGACAGGGAGGTGTTAAAGACATACATCAGCTACATTGCCTCTGTAAATGTGAAACACCTCATGTCATCATGGACCGCCGTCCAGACTGTCCGCCAACCTGTGTGTAAATCAGTAGCATGATGTCATTATGCAGGATATTTATACCTGTTGTGTCTAATTTCAAGAGGGAAGCTATATATTCAGCTCGTCTATATTCAGCGACCATTTAAATGTCATCACCAGTGGCAGCTCCAGGATGTTTTCACTGCTGTGGTTTAGCTATTTGGAGAAGGAGAAAAGTGTGTACCGCAATAACATGTATTCATAAAGTCACTTGGAGATCTTATAAATAAAGATATGTAACATGCAGGGGAAATTGCATGGTTTTCCTCAAAAGGCAATATGTCAAATGTTTCCTTAAAAACTAACAAAGGGCGACTTGCCTGCATTCACTAAAATCAAGCTTTTTAAAAATAATAAAATAATGGTAACCCATAATCTTTCAGAAAACACTCAAATGCTCACAGCTCTTCTGGATTTATTACACTAAACACTATAACTATTTTTTAAAGGAGGTACACTTGATCTGCTTTCACAAATAATGACAGATTTGCAAAGACCGAACACACACATGCACAGAAACTCTCAACCTTATGAGGTTGTTACCAACCTCAGATTGTGGGCCAACACACAGGAGACCTAACTATCAACATGGTGGCCTATAAAGAATTCATGCAATTTGCAAAAATCACACATATCAGATGTCTTGTACAAACACACATTGCACATAAAATACATACAATTAGATGATAGTATATTGGGCTGAGCTATATGGCCAAAATGTTTTACCTCGATATAGGTAATTTCATATCTCGATAACGTTATATATCACGATATGGCGTGTTTTCTGGTAATTCAATAAATAACCAGCCTATTTTTGTATACTCCTGTGTGAATTAAATACTTGACAAATTGAAACTTTAGTGCAAAATGAACACAACAGTTTCAAGTGAAATATTTCCAGCTATTTACTGACTATGTTTACACGCATGCACACAAATACAGAGTAATCAGATTAAGACAATAGTTTGATTTAACTACACTGGGGGTATTCCCATAATCAGAAGTCTTATCAATTCAGGTTTTCTGGGAACATTTAAGTTAGTACATACAAGAGTATGCTCAGACTTGCCAACAGCATCTCTTCTGATCCCTTACATTTTGTAATGGGTTATGTATGAATAATTGTGATGTGTTGTTTTTTGTCTGATGGGTCTCACTTGTCTGTCTGTCTATGGTAACAGTATGTATGTGTACTTTTTCTCAAACTGAGCTGCCTATGGACGCAAAATGAATTTCAGTGCAAACTGACAATAAAGTTGTGTCGTATCGTATCGTTATTATCAATTTAGACAACGTAATTGTGTATCATGATATCTCGATATATGATTTCATCACCACATGATTCCATTGAAAGACGATTAATGATTATATTGAATTATTGCTAAGCCCTAGCACCATACCGGTAAAACTTCACAAACTTTATCAGCACCTGTATGCTTAATAAAGGATTTAATTACTAATATTAAACTCCACAAAACTTGATCTATGCACACTGGCTCACCATACAGTAATGTTGGTTTAAATCTGTTGGTGACTTCCTCTGATAAATCATAACAAAACTCTCTGTTTTTTCATTCAAATCTATCAGTCTGACACATTTATCAACTCTAAATTACTGTACAGTAACTAGTACTTGCAAGGCTAGGTGGTAACAGAGTAAACTTACCTTTAAACCAGGTGTTTCTGCTCTTCCTTTTGATGCAGAAGCTCCACCACATAATTTTCAAACCGTTTCCGCCATCTTGTTTTTGGCTAGTCCGCCATCGGAAGCGAACCGCAAGTAGCACTTTGTTCACTACGTCATGTTTGTGCAGCAGCGCCCCCTGTGGCTGGGAGAGGTACACAGTAAGCCCTATAGGTCAGGGGTCAGCAACCTTTACTATCAAAAGAGACATTTTAGGCAACAAAAAAAAATCTGTCTGGAGCCGCAAAACATTTGAGCATTGTGATGAAGGTAACACAGTTTATAGTCTAAGTATAAAGTATATAAGTCTAATGCTGTGAGGGCCAAAGAGCAAATGTACGACGGAGTATTAGGGCCACATTGAGGGGAAAAACTGAGATTTCCAGAATAAAGTCATAATATTACAAGAATATAGTCATAATATTACGAGAAAAAGTCATAATATTACAAGAATTTATTCATAACTTTACGAGAAGAAAGTCGTAATATTATGAGAATAAAGTCATAATTTTACGAGAAAAAACGTTGTAATATTTCGAGAATAAAGTCATAACTTAACGAGAAAAAAGTCGTAATATTGCAAGAGTAAAGTCATAATTTTACAAGTAAAAAAAGTTGTAATATAACAAGAATAAAGTCATAACTTTACAAAAAAAAGTCGGAATATTATGAGAATAAAGTCAGAACTTTACGTGAAAAAAAGAAAATTACGTAAAATTACTACTTTAAAAGCTTCTGACTTTATTCTCATAATACTATGACCTTTGGCCATGACATTTATCCTGTGCATCATCAGACTCTACCATTGTGCACAGTATAAAATCACTAAAAAACAACTAAATTGTACAATTTTGACTCCAAATGGAGTAATTTTATTATAATAATGAAATATGATCAATACTTCCGCCCTATCAAACACTCTCTCGACTTTGTGCCAGACATTTGCCTGCAGTGTAGTCAGTGGGCGTGGCTTTTGATTGACATTTTGGCGCAGAGGTAACAAATATTGCGTGCTGTAAACAATAAATGTTAGTTGGGTGTTGTGAATGATGAATTGTTGATTATTAGAGTAACACTGTTTCAAATAAAATGTCATTCAAGTTTATCAAATCAATTTAACAGTCTTCATTTTCTGTAAGTATCAGGACAGATCAATTTCAACCCTTACTGAACGTTTTTTATATCCAAGTGCAAACAGATGAAGACAATTTTGTATCCTTATTAGGTTGACTTTCCCTCAGCATGGAGTTTCAAGACCGATTTGGCGTCAGCAGCTAAAACACTACAAGTGACAGGAAATGCAGGACTGATAGATTCACACATTATACAGTTAATAAACAGATAGAATCATCATCAAATAGGAAATCACTATAAATTTGACAGGTAACAAAATCAAGACAGACACATATCATCATAGCGTTTAATCTTTTATAAATTACACTCACATTGCACGACACCGTATATCAAAACAGTATCAATACATCCTGAGCAGACATCAATATTTCAGCAATTTTGTTAGACAGAGGCCTCCTCACTGGAAGGAAATCTGTTGATTGAATTTAAAGCACCAATCAGGAAGAGCACAACGTGAAAATGTCAACAGCAATGTTCAGAAATGTTGAAACGCATCCTTATTTTTTATCAATTTATCGAGAAAAAGCACTCGTCTGTTTGGTCAAATGAAAGTAAGGATCAATTTTCATGTGTCGGAACAAAGCCGGATTAGCAAAAGCTTCATGAAAGATTGTAACTCCTGCTTCAAAGTGCTCAGAACAGGAAAAGGCTCAGTAGTTAAACGTGCAGATACAAAACTGTTATAGAGAGTTAAAGCTGGCACAAAATAAAAATTATATAAAAAAGTAATTCATAAAGCACAAAAATTGCCTTTTAACATTAGCAAGTGGAAATTTGATTATACATTATAAATCACAGTCTGCAACTTTCTGATCTAAGTTCAAAAGTACAAATAGTACGGATGTACAAATAGACTCGCAGGCTTCAATTTCAAACGCCTGATCATTAAAACTTAATCCATTTTTAATGCTTTTCAAAGTGCACCAGAAGTCCCATCTATGCTGGTGGATTGAGAAGGCAAAAAAACCCATGCACACAAAACACACACATCCCCTCCAGTACCGACAGTATTCCCATTCAGACTATAAGGCTGCAGTGTAAATAAGAGGCTCAAAAACTATTCATAGCAACGATCGAGTATTAGACCAGACACACAAGATTAACCCTCAAACATAAATATGAAAAATTCAAAAACATCACAGCGTGTGTCTTCTAACGGCACGATAGCGTATATCACCACACACAGCGGAGATGAAAACCTCTCACATCACATGCAATAATGCTCAGCCTTAATGCACTATAGATTAACATGTATTATTCACATTTGGTGCAAGGATCACATATCTTTAACCTGTTGATATTAACCCATTTACTAATGATTCAAAAGGTCAGCTCGAGAAGACCTGATCGTCACAAACGCTGCTTTTTAATGCACCTTTCCTTGTTTTTTTTATAAGAGATTCTGCTCTATTTCATCTACAAAAATCATCGAGTGTCTTCGTGTGTAAAACAGAGGGACTGGAGCAGGAATCGTAAGACTCTCTGAACCGTCATGTAGCTGCATTTTTCATTTAATGCTGGTGCAAACTGGTAAAGTTAGTGGAGTCAGAAGTGAAACTGAATGTCTGTTTTATTGTAATGCTGATGAAAGAGTGTAGTAGAAATGTAAACGTAGTATCTGAGAAGTGTGTGGTTCTGGGATGCTATTGCTTTCAGTTTAGCCTTCTGCAAGTGTCCTTAGTGCAACAAAACAGGTCTACTTCTAAGTACAGAAGACAAATGCAGTGTTTGGTTAGATTGTGGTGTCTTTATCCTTTCTTTTTTTTTAGTCTTCATACCACCCTCTGCAGGATGTAGAGGATGCCGATACTGTCGATGGTGACGAAGGTGGAGAAGTCAGACGAGACGTGGATCCTCTTCAACGCCGTTCCCGTCGGAAAGAAAGTCTGCAGGGCCTCGCCTTTCTCCACATCCCACCACTGGATAAACGGACACAGAGAGAAAGAAAGACAGAGAGGCTATTGAAATGCGTCAGGCTCTTAACAGACAAACACCGTTGTAGAGCATCTGGGGAGGAAATAGAATCAAAGAAATTGAAGAATGCTTCAAATTTACCATCATGTAACGTTTGATAAGAAAGTGAATAAACCTATTTCCCGAACCGTTTAGCTATTCATTTATCAGATTTATCGATTTTGGCAAATGATCTCAATATTCTATTGAACAAGAGCAAGAAGTCACTGTGTACATAACAACTAGTGCATATTTTTTCAAACATGTTTAAAACGAATCGCTAATGCATGTTATAAGATCTCATAATATCCCTCAGGACAGGTAAACAATGTCAAAAGTTGTGTAGTGTGCTGCACTCGGCTTTATCTGAATCACAACTTTGAGACAAAGACAGGAAGAGAGAGACTTGACTAAGAGCTTTATATTTGCTGCCAAGGAGACCATGATGAATTTAATAGTATTATATTACCAGACTCAAACTCACACACACCCTCAGGCTCCCCTCAAACACATACACACACACGCACACACACACAACCCCCAGCAGCTTTCCTGAGTGATTCCGTTTAATCTCGGTTTAAAGTTGACATTTTCCATTGAAGCTCCATCTCACTGGGATGAATCATCAAAGACACATCAAGTCAATCATTTATAGTCTGGCACGGGTCTGTGTGTGTGTGTGTGTGTGTTTGTGTGTGTGTGCACGTTCAACTTGACAATAACCATGATAACTTCACATCAAAATCGTCCCTCTTCCGTCTGAATAAAAGACGACATGAATTCAATCAATGGGTTGAAGCTTTTAGTGGTGTCGTCTGGTTTTGTTCTGAAGCTTTAGTGGCTCTGCAAGTGTGTGTGTGTGTGTGTGTGTGTGTGTGTGTGTGTGTGTGTGTGTGTGTGTGTGTGTGTGTGTGTGTGTGTGTGTGTGTGTGTTTGTGTGTGGGAAAGAAAGCAGGCCAACTCCCTCGACAGACAGGCGGACAGACAGAAGAGGTGGCGGCAACAGATGTCTAGCTTACAGAACAATCCCAACACATACACACACACACACACATACACATACATTTACACACAAACAGTCCATTAATCACGTAAAGCCTTCATCATTAATGGGAACTCATTTGCATATTCCTGATATGGCATCGAAACACGCTGTACGCCTTAGGTGTTCTTCATTTTTTCCCCCCAGATTGCCATCATGCTACACCGTACATATACTGCAGTGTGTGAGTGTGTGTGTGTGTGTACACTGAAAAATGGCCCAGCATATTTCTGTTGCTGCAGGGGGTTGGCCATACTCCTGCTGATTGGACGTCGTCCACAGCCACCATCAACCAACACACACACACAGACACATACATACAAGTTTGCGTGCCTAAAAATGCAGCTGGTTAACTAGAAATAGAAAAGCTTCACAGTAACTTTGCCATCCATGTCACAACAAATAATCACTACTGAGAACTTAGTGAAAAAGAAAGTAGACAGAAACATATTAAATAAAAAATGTTCTCTTTAAATACTGTATTTTTGGGGGTTTTTTAACATAAAAATCACTCTTTTCTTCCTGTAAAACAAAATATGACTTACATAAGCAAGTACCAACCAATTCCAACCAATAATAGTAGGATTGTAAGAAAATATTAAAAAAAATTGAATATCGCGATATTATGTTTTGCGATATTGTATCGATTCTCCAAAATGCTGTATCAATTTTGAATTAACCTCTTAAAAATCCGACGGCCTGTCGGCGGACCCAGCCACTATTACTATTCTACGCAGGTTGTACTATACTGTCATCATATGAAACTAGAAAACCCTAAGGAATCCATTGGTACCAACCATACATAAAGTACATGTTGGGAAGAACGCTAAATAATGATCAAAGTTACGCCAAATTTTGGTGAGAAAAAACTGTCCCTTGACCTCTGACTTCAAGATACGTGAATGAAAATGGGTTCTATGGCCCAACGTCCAGGTACAGTAGTATGAAACATGTGTGACGTGAGATGTTTTTTACAGGTGTTGCACCAGCTTTACATGGAGCACAGAACAGGTCAAGTCTGACTATATATAAATATAGACCATGAGCTGGGTCAGACTTAAGTTATTTCCTGGTTTGACATCTTGACACAGGTCAGATCCGACAATATTAAACGTATAAATGTTCTGTTTGAAAAAGGCCTTAGATAAATGTAAGAGTCGGAGACCTGCTGACCCGCAGTTATTAATAATTCACCGTGTAAAGAGGAATCGCGGTTCCTCTGCCCACGCGTGTGTCCTTCTCTGGCCCTTCACTAGAATCACCCAGGAAAACATTTAACAACAGCACGCTATGAAAAATACTCATTATACAAAAGTGCAAATAATGGCTGATTTACATAATGGCTATTAGTATATCTGTTTATGTATTCAGAAAA
>CAKALG010038102.1:0-11676 GCA_916700815.1 Helicolenus hilgendorfi | reverse complement strand
GGGCGGAGTCATTAGCTAAACGAGCGCCCCCTCAGATGACGGCGAGCGCACACAAAAGACACAAAGCGTGTGCAGATACGTCCAAAAAGCGCTCACACTGGTATGTTGTAATTACCACCTCTTTACTCCTGGCAGCATGATAAACAGTTCCCAGGCTCCAGTTGTGTGTATCTGATGTGTATCTGATGTGTGTGTTGTCCTGCGTATGTCAGATGGAGAGCGGAATAGAGGGAGAGATTACCGCAGATACAGCGTACGGCCTCAGTAATCTACTCTGCTGATGTTTGATTAAACTAACAAGCCGGGGGGAGTTCAGATCACTGTCGGCTCTCGAATGTTCCCGAGCTGATCAACCAAACTCAAAGCCTGTTTGAATCACACACACACCCGCCCCGAGTCAGACAACCTGTGTGAGCTCTAATCCAATCGTTCCATTTGTTTACTTATTAAAGACTTTTCACAGCTCTGCCCTGAGTGAAATAATCCTACGGGTAATTCAATTGCGTGTTTTGTTTACTTATTAAAAGCGTTTTCACTCCGAAAAACGCCGGCAACGGCTTCCCCTGGTGAGCAAGCAATTAACCTGCGCGACAGCCTCAAGTCAAGCCAACCGCACTGTAATCATTTCCTCGGTATTGTACGTCTCAGGGATCATTTGAAAACATTAACTCACTCCTCCGTATCAATGAGATAATTGGAATTATTATTATTATTCGAGGAAACAGTCCAGCAGCAAACTTCTTCTGTGATTTAATTAGTTTAATTAGCACGTACGGGGATGCAGACCAGTGAATTAAGGCCTTTACACACCGGGGGCGTGACGAATAAACAACACGAAGACTACGAGTATGTAAAAGTTCTGTGGGTTTGACGACGTGACAGCTCCCCAAAAGTGAAGCCAAAACATCTTTATCGCCCCCTGGTGGCTGGCTGCAGTATAAGCCATAAATCCTCCATATTAGCCGATGGGACATGGGCCAAGCTAAAACGTCAAAGTACACGTCAAATACATTTTTCCCAAAGATGGTTTCTGTCATTTTAGGTAGTTATTGTAACACTGATGAATGTTCAAGTGTTAATTTTTTCTGATAAGTTTGGCTTTAATGAGTTATTTGATGCTACAAAAAGGGGGTGAGACGTCATGATTGACAGCTGTGATTGACAGCTGCTCTGAGTGAAGTAGTCGCAGAGACTCTGGCTCCAAATTACGTCAAAATCTCAAGATTGCAGCCCCCATATCTATCTATCTATTATATTTGGTCCACTATTACCACTATAATGAAGCAGAGTGAGGTAGTTAGTAGCAAAGACAACACAAGAGGACTCCAGGCATTAAGAGTCCAGACAAACAGGGCTTTCGCTGCTTCTGCTTTTGTCAGCTAATGTGTTTAAACAAGTCCTCTATTAAACCATGAAAGCCCTCGTGAATAGTTTCCTAACCCAAATGTGACATGAATAAAGTCCATTCAAATGTAAACTTGTTTTAATTTTGTGCTTCTAATCATTTTGCGACACTAAGTGTGTCTTTAGGCAAATAAGGATGCTTTGGTTGGTTATTTCAGAACAAACCTCTTCTAACATTTTATACCAAAGACTACTTTTTCTTCTCTTTTCTTGTTGATCAAAGACAAAACACTCAAAGCGGTTTTGAATTGTTGTTAAAAAAGCATACAATGGATTCAAACAACCCGAGGGCTAATTAAATTATTTAGCCTGTCTCATATTTATCCTCTGAAATGTGCCTGCCACAATGGTTTATTAAGCAGTGGGACTTAAAGCTGGCTTTAATCTGGGACACAAGAGAACGTCTATCGCTGCTGGAAAACATGTAAAGAATGAAAATGATTTGAAATCAGTAATACATGTGTGATTTATAGGAATAGTTTGACATTTTGGGTAATAGGCTTACCTGTTTTCTTGCCTAGAGTTAGTTCATAACTGTCTATGAAAGCTGCCCTAATATGGCTCAAATGTCTAATGTCAAAGGAATTGTTCGTAGTGACGAATTCACAGAAAATGATCACCCGATTCTACATTTCCCCTTAGCTTTATGGAGCGTTTTAGCATCTTTCAGCTTATTGTTTTGGGTTTAAACTTAAACTAAACTTAAAGAAGTTGTGGTTTCATTGCCTGCACCTAAAAACACATGAATACAATTGGGCTCATTGGATCCACAAGAGTCTCAGCTTTACAGTGATACCCAATTTATACAATTCCAAGACTGTTTCAGGACCCAATGATACAGAAACATTCAAACACACAATTTAATTTTAGGCGAAAATAACACTTATACTGCCTTATACTGCATGTGAGTATCATAAAGTGGGCATGTCTGTAAAGGGGAGACTTGTGGGTACCCATAGAACCCATTTTCATTTACATATCTGGAGGTCAGAGGTCAAAGGACCCTTTTGAAAATGGCCATGACATATGGTCAGTATATGGCCTCCAATACCTCCAGTATTAGTCAGACTCTAGTTTTTAGGAAGTCTGGTGATGACACTTTCCTTTACCTCTTGCAAAACCTTACAATGTCTTTTTAATGGCCCTTGAAGCCACCTATGCACCTAAACCATAAACTAAACTAATAAAAATGAAACATCGGAGGGAGGAGATTCACTGCAGGCTTGTATTGCAGCGGAAACATGGTGAGGGCTGTTGCCAGCATCAGGCACATTTCCAAAAAACAACCTGAGCCCCTGGTCCCTTTTGGATCGTGACTTACAGTTTAGAAAATGCAGCGTGAGAGTGATCGAACTTTTATGGCTTTGTGAAAACTGAGCGGCGCTCTCCCCTCCCTCTGAGACACTCCCCATCTGTTGTCTTCTGTCGATTGATTCAAATAACATTTATGAGCTGGATGAAACTTAAGAGGAGGCCTTGGACAGGAAGCTGAATAGCCGCCTCGCTCATTTTTATTCAGCTCTTTTACAGAGACAGCTCTCCACATCAACCACCAATTTGAGCAGTTGTCAAAATCATCAAACGCAACAGTTTGGCGCAAATGCTTTTCTATCATTGATTATTCACACATCTCTGCAGGATGGCTTGAGCCTAATTAGAGACTGTCCAATTCAAGTGTGGTGGTTGTCTTGCTCAGTTAACTCCATTAGATTTAATATGACCCGGGCAGAAGTGCAGATCAATCAGAATTTTGTCTTAATGAGCCAGTCTCACTTGGCTGGTCAGTTTTCTAACCGCAGGTCCTGGTAGTCTGTTAGTTGGCTTGTTTACATGCCCTTAAGCTACAATTAAAGTCATTAAGGGGCTTTGAACTTGATGCCACAGTTGCTCAAGCACTCAACATGAGTGGTTATGTACGTCGTCTTTGGACACGAGGGTGCACAGCAGGGGGAGGATGAACGGAACATATTGCTGTCCAACACCTTTTCGATGGAGTCCAGGTGTTTTTGAATTAGTTTTTTAATGGAAATGATTGCCTTCAGCACTGAGCAACATATAGTAAACAGATGCCATGTCAGCCTGGAATTGTGGGATTTATTCCAGAGATCAAATTGGGATTAGTATTGCTTGATTTGCCAGAAGCACGGAAATTGGCTGTGGTGACTATGCTACCGAAACTGAACCACAACAAGTTACAGAGGCACAAATGGAAGACATAGTGGAAACAACCACCTGAATGTTATCAGGCCATTAAATGTGCGTTATCAGTCGCTATAAGCACCAACTACAACTTCATTAGGTTTAAGCAACAAAACTACAACTTCATTAGGTTTAAGCAACAAAACTACAACTTCATTAGGTTTAGGCAACAAAACTACAACTTCTTTAGTTATAGGCAATAAAACTACAACTTCTTTAGGTTTAGGCAACAAAACTACAACCTATTTAGGTTTTGGCATCAAAACTACAACTTCATTAGGTTTAGGCAACAAAACTACAACTTCTTTAGGTTAAGGCAACGAAACTACAACTTCTTTAGGTTTTGGCAACAAAACTACAACTTCTTTAGGTTTGGGTAATAAAACAACAACTTCATTAAGTTTAGGCAATAAAACAACAACTTCATTAGGTTTAGGCAACAAAAACCACTTGGGTTTAGGCAATAAAACAACAACTTCATTAGGTTTAGGCAACAAAAAACACTTGGGTTTAGGCAACAAAACTACAACTTCTTTAGGTTTAGGTAATAAAACTACAAAACTTCTTTAGGTTTAGACAACAAAACTACGAGACAGAGAGCAACGAGACAGAGAAGACATTGTACGTTGTAGAGGTGGACAAAGATATCACCGGCACATAAAATTACGCAGAGGAAGAAAAGTTATTTACATGGCGTTATCTACGGTCCTGGCTCCCTGTTTCTCCTCTCAGTCTTATGTAAGTTTGAAAAAGGGTCCCTGTCTGATTCGGAGGCGTGGAGGGTGCATCGGAGGTTCTGTAATATAATCTATTTGCTAATTATAAACCAAGGCTAAAGCACGACCAAGCCGCCGCTCCAATGAGCTCAGGGCTATACCCAGAGGCTGGGGAAGAATTAGCATCTGCACACACAGACACACACACATGCATGAAGCATCAGAGTGATTAGACCCGCCCTGCATGTGAACAGCAATTAACTGCAATCAGAGCCCTGTCCCTCTCCTCCCCAGCCCTCCCACCGTCTCTCCCTGTGTCTCTCATCCCTCGCTCTTTCGTCTGCATGTCAGCCCTTTCACTTGTTTTTTTGTCTTGATTATTCTTAAAAGGATCCCTTGATATTTTGGGTTCTACTTGGTATCTTTTCTTCAGCACACACAGATCGTGTTGCTGCTGGAGAAAGCGATTAAGTCGGTCCTTTGACTCTTGAATGCCAGCTAGAAAAACCATGGTAATTTAAAAAGCTCAAAAGCTTTGAGTACTAACAATAACAATGTCCCTTGCTTACGTTCATTATGATCATTTTGGGGGAGTGGCTTCGGAGGGAGGCCTGAAGGGACGGACTGTCAGTGTCGCCGGCTTTGTGACTTTCTCGCTAGATTTAGGGACTTACTTTCATTGGAAAAGAGTTGGCAACACTGGGCTCGGTTATTCGGTTGAATCATTTTTAAAATCTAGTGTACCCTTGCTAGTTTCTCAACATGAACGACCTTACCTTTAAGCCTTGGTCACAGTAAGAAGTTAGCGTACTTAGAACTAGAGAGTATTTCTTCCAGATGGAAAACATGTTTTCGCTCTTCTCCCGGCTGGCTTCGGCAAGACTTTGATTGACAGATGGTTCATCCAATCACCCGCAAAGTATTTTTTTTTTTTTGGAAACGCATGCCCCTTTTCCAAACAGTTTCCAAAGAACGGCTTCTCAGATGGTTCTGTGTAGCAAACCATCTGGTGCATCAGGTTAGCTGTGAACAGGCCTTTAGGCTGAACATTCATCTTTTTTAAGAGACACCTAAAATAACAGCCTCTCTCCACTCCACTAAGAAAAAGCTTATTCTACTGTAACATTGAGTCAGCTGCTCTGGTTGCGTCAGGAAATTGCAGAGAATGTAAATAAAAATTACAGAGTGACAACAAGATACCAGGAGAGAGATGGGTGGAGCGTGCGGTGGGGGTTGAAACTGAAGGCATAGTTGCAGCACTGATCCACCAAGACACCCTGCAGCCCTTTAATGAAACTCAGCAACATTAAGCCCATGCTCGGGGGAAATGTTGGTCATGGCTGTGCAATACCAGCAACAAACAGCATTAAAAAGAAGTCCACTATGTAAAGGAGATTTCTGCACAACACTCGAGATCACACACTGGGCTACATTTCAGCATGCTTTAAAGATAAGTTAAGCAACACTCCTCACTATCTATAATAAAACATTTAACACATCAAAAGCATTCATTAAAACAGACTTAGCTCTGGCTCTGATGTGCAACAGTTTCTTCTGATTTCCTCCCCATGATTAGTACTACCTGACTCGGAAAGGATAATCTTGTTGATCTCAGATATTAAAGTCTATTTCCAGTTCTCTCACGTCTGTTAGTGGTAATATTCCTGCTTTTAATCACCTCGTCACAAGGTGTACTATTCTACGCTTCACACCATGTCAACCTGCGAAGATCGTGACTCTTCAGAAAGTCTGGCAGAACTTACAATCAGTGCATAACGAAATGTTCGGGTTGACTGAATGTCTTAAACCAATCAGATTAATCAAGTGCTGGCCTACAGGGTCCTGTAGGTTTCCGTTTGTAGTCAGAGTAGTATTGACCAATCACATTTGAGCAGGCTTTGGTTGCATGCAGGTAAACAGTGAGAGCAAAAGAGGCAGAATGCATGGCCGAAATGCAATCTCGTTTTAAACTCATTTACCTGCATTCATAAATAAAGCAGCATATTTGTCCACTCCCATGTTGATAAGAGTATTAAATACTTGACAAATCTCCCTTTAAGGTACATTTTGAACAGATAAAACATGTGCAATTAATTTGTGATTAATCGCAACTAACTACAGACAATCATGGATTAATCATTAATCGATTACTTCCCAATCTTCAATATCCTATCAAAGTTTTCAAATGTTTCCATCATTAGTATGTAGCATGTTAGCTCCGGCACTAGCTGTTGTTGCTTTTACAGACTTTGAAAGTGGCCACATAGGGGGAGCAGAACGGAGGAAGAGGAAAGTGTATTTGGTCAGTGGGAGGCTTCTCACAGCGGTCCATATCTGGTGAGTCAGACTGCCTGCTAACCAGTTCAGAGGCCCACAAAAACATCCCACAGACCCACACCGGTTCTCATATTTATGAAACACAATTTTCAAAACTCCAAATCTCTCTGTCACGCCCTCCTTCCTGCCAGCTCCTCGGGTGCACTAACGGTCATCATTTTCTTTTTCCCCCCTCTGTTTTTCCATGTTTCTCACTACCCTGTTCCTCCATCTGGTACCATCTTCATCAGAGATGTTCCGGGTATCGATCCAATACTAGCGTGATAAAAAAAATTGTTTTTATTATTACTGACCATGTATGGATGCGATAGGATTACTATCTTTGTTGTACGGCCTGGCTCAGGTTAAACCCTTTGTAAAACATGAATGAATACATATAGCTCTACACTACCATTACACTCTCCACGAGCACATGACAAACTACCTGCAATCAGTTCATCTTCGCTGCTCTAAAACAGTAGTTGATAGTGATACATCCAGGACGACGGCACAGTGAAGACTACTGTCGGAGCGGAATAATTGATTTCCGGTTAAACAAGTTGATTTATTTCTGGGTTCATAAATTATGGTACGGGATTAGTGCATAGACTGGCGTACTCGCCGATACCCAATACCAAAGTTTGGGCAGTATCGGACACGTTTCCGATACTGCAACAACTCTAATCTTCATCATGGCCTCCTGCTTCCTTCACTTCTTCTTTTCCTGCTCGACACCTCTGACCCATTCATCCATTATCTGTAAACGCTTACATTCACACCGACGGGCAATTTAGAGTCAACAATTAACCTGCATGCGTTTGGACTGTGGGAGGAAACCTGACCACCTGGAGTAAACCCACGCTAACACGTGGAGAACATGCAAACTCCACACACTCAATACCTTGTGTGCAGCTCTCTCTTTCTGATCTTTCAACCCTCTCCACTCCTTCCTTCATCGAGAACCCGCCTGCGACTTGCCCTCCCGAACCTCTGGGCTCCATGCAATTTTTTTCTGTTTGTTTTTATTATTTACACCTCCCCACTCCTCCGTCTTTCCCTCCTTCATATCATCCATTCAACCTTTCAACCTAAGTGGCCCCATCTGCCCTCTGGCCATCTGTCTCCATTCCTCACTATTTTTCTTTCACTCCCTTTTTCTCCCCCTCATCTGTATTTTCTAAATCATCTCTCTCCCTTTCCATCTTTCATTTCCACGACCTTGTGACATCATTTTGGGGAGCAAAAAATGAAAAGAACATTGCTGACAACGGTTTTATAAAAAAAGAGAGACGGAGATAGGCGTGAGGAATAAGAGAAGAGAGCCGGGAAGCAGATAGTGTGTGTTTTGTGTGCCAGAGACTTGACAGAGTAGAGCAAATAAAAGAAAATGAAACAACAAAATAGAAATGAGAATGAGGAACAATGTGGAGACAGACAAGCTATACAAGAGGAGAGAATAGAGTAGGAAAAACACAGATACCGAGAGAGAAGGAGTGAGAGAACAAACATGAGAAGGAGGGCAAATAGTGGAGGGAGAGCAAAGGCCAGATTAAAAAGTGCTTGGCTGAAACTGAATCAGAGCAACTGTGGATCTATAACCTGCTGAGCTGCGAGCACACAGAAAGAGCTGTACTCACCGAGCTAACACACACATGCACATCCACGCCACATGTACGCTCAATGAGTGCCAAAGTAACCGCATTCATTTGGCACAGAAGTGCAGGCTATTTGCAGCTGGAGATTCCCATGCACACTCGTAATTGTTGGTGCCCACCTTTTCCCTCACAGTCAGATGACTGGCTCTGTCATGCTCACAGCTGCTTCACGGTAGGACTGATGCCACACTTCCTTGCTTCAAGCTGTTCAATTTAGCTGCTCTCCCCAATATTTTTATTAGGGATGTTAATAATTAACCGTTAATCGCCGTTAAAACCGGTAAACGGTTAAAAGAAATATTAAAAATTAAACAAGAAAGCTGATTAAAACTCAGAGGAGCGGCTTCTCACTTAAAGGAGAACAGCTGGTCCACCTTAAGTGAGTCTGAGCCGGTGTTGCAAGATACAGGAAGTCGCCTCGGGTCTTGAGGAGTTGTAGCTATTATTCACCGGCAAATAAACTGTACACACGCTGCATGCAACGCGCTAATCTTGTCCGTTAATAACTGTTTAACAAGGGTCGGTTATCGACAAAAATTAGCATCCCTAATTTTTATATTAAAAGGACCATTGTGTTGGATTTAGTGGCATCTAGCGGTGAAGTTGCAGATTGCAACCGACTGAATCAGCCTGGTCTCACCAAATGGCGTATGAATGGCACGCCACTTTCTTCAGTCATTTCGGGTTATTGTTACACAGTTTCTGTGTAAGTGAGTAGTAAATAAGTAAAGTAAGTAAAGCTGCATTCTCTCTAATAGCCAGCAGGGGGCGACTCCTCTGGTTGCCAAAAGAAGTCTGATTGTATAGAAGTCTATGAGAAAATGAGCCTACTTCTCACTTGATTTATTACCTCAGTAAACATTGTAAACATGAGTTTATGGTCTCAATCACTAGTTTCAAGTCTTCTTCAATACAGCATGATGTTCATTCAGTAAATCATGGTGCCATTTAGAGTCAGATAGACCATAAAGCAGGGGATGCTTTAGTAACAAACTTCCTTATTTTAGCCCGAACCATGATCTTTTCCTAAACATAACCAAGTAGTTTTGTTTGAATTCACATCTTTAACAACAACGTTTGCGTGTGATGAGTTGGGAATGAGAATACGGTGTTAAATGACAAAAGGCTTAAACCCAAATCATTATATTTTTCTGACTAAGTAGTTTGGTTTCCTAAACCGCACAAAAAACAACAACAAACCGTTGATGAGGATGTGTTGCAAGGCATACAATGCCCTAAAAGGTTTTTAAAAAGGTTTTGTTTTCTGCAGTGAACATAAATATACACATAAGAATGCAAAATGTGTTTTACTGAGTATTAAATATTTAAACAAAAGACAGATAGTGACTTTGCCGACAGGGTAAAAGTCACAAAGACAATACCAAAAAATAAAATATGTGCAGAAATAAAACCGGGCTGTGATGGTGAAATACTTTCATGTGTTTGTGGTGTAGTGGTAGAAAGAGGTAGGAAGCTTTAAAGTAATACACCCTGCTTCTCAGATTATTCACTTCAGACTTTCTACCCCGCGTGGAAATAACAAGCTAAGTTATATAAATGATGTAAAATACACGGCGATGGGAAAGATGTGGAAAAATGTAATTTAAAAGAGTGATATCGCCTTCCATCTGCACTCCTGGCTGCTGCATCTGCCTTTTTCCCTTTGCATCCTTCAGCACTTAAACTAAAAAACCTGCAGTGATTTCTTTCCAAGAATTCAAAATGCCTCGGCGTCTCAGGATATCTGAGGTGTGTGTGTGTGTGTGCATGAGAAAAAGACCATGTGAGCGCTTCAATAACACCTCCGTCCTATCAGTAGATTTTGCATTTCCTATATTTACGTCGGAAAATGTCAGGCTCTTTTCCTCCATTTATCAGTTGCAGAAACATTCAGTGAAGCTTATATACAGGCCTTATTTCCAGGCAACACTTTAGCTAGGGCTGCAATTTAGTGTAAGTATTTTCATTATTGGTTTATCCATAAATTGTTGTCCTCACACGGGACACCAACAGTGGTCTCCTGGGTGAAAGTCCAACCCGTCCACCCTATATATTATTATAAACAGTGTCAGAGAACAGCCTGTTTTACTAGATGGTCCTCAGTAGGGAGATGACAGGAAAGAGGAGGGAGAGATAGTGATTACATGTTCAGATGAAGGTGGAGTATGTATAAATAATAAAATAATTATTATAGCAAGTTTTGTTTTTAAGCTTTTTTTTCATTTTGGGCAATATATCGATATCGTGATATGAGAATAGATATCATATTGGATTTTGTATATCGAAATATATCGTGATATGGCATGAATGTTGTCTTTTTTTGGCTTTAAAGGCTACGTTACAGTAAAACGATCTCATTTTCTGAACTCACCAGACTGTTCTTGCTGTTCTATTATTCAAATTTACTCACTTAGTTATTAAATCCACATTACTGATCATTATTTATTGAAAATCTTATTGTGTAAATATTTTGTAAAAGCACCAATGGTCAGCCCAAAAATATTGTCGCAATATCGAAATCGGTATTTGCTAAAAAATATTGTGATATTTGTTTTTCTCCATATAGCCCAGCTCCAAAATGTCCGTAGCCCTGGCGCCTCAAATTAAGGCGCCCCTGCCAGCCAGAATTGAACCGGGAAGGTGCGGTTCATTGTCGACGCCTTAACCCTTAATTTAGCCAACAGAGCACCACCCCTCAAACGGCCCTTTGATGGTTTGTCCCAAAGCGAGCATCGGCCAAAACGTCCTCATTCCGAGGTCTGAAAACTCAAATTGGTCCCCACAAAGATAGACGTACGGGAGCACACAACACACACACATACACAGAGTGTCTGGTAATGATGCAGCAGAGAGGATCAAAGTGGAGCTGATCTTATTCCTTTATCTTCTGTGTTTGATGGTGCTGGCCTTGTGAGTCTTTTTCTGTCTCTGTCTCTGCGTGTGGGAGGACTGAGGACTTTAACAGACCTACCTATTGATCTAACTCGTACAAATAATAAATGCTTTTTTTTAATGATTTATTTATGTTCAAGAGACAACACCTCAAACTCTTTTATCATCCTCCTCTTTGTTGCATTTTTAGACTCATTTCTGTCACTTTCATCGCCTGTTTAAAAGTTACCAAAGACTATTGATCCTCACTTTTTGACGAGTTGAAAATCCAAACTAATCTGAACCCGGGGAGGATTCTGATCCTGAGTTTCAGGATTCACGCCCACCGCCCGGTACCTGATCCCCGTTTTGACAGCGAACAAATCAAAGTCAGATGAGGTGTCCTCTGATGACACCGCGCCGACTGCCTGATGATAATGGAGGCATCATCGAGGCACGGTAATCTGTGCGAGGAGAATTACTTTTTGTGGTAGACTTCAGCCCAGCGTGGCTCT
>CAKALG010038100.1:0-14853 GCA_916700815.1 Helicolenus hilgendorfi | reverse complement strand
AGAGTGGTGGGGATGATCTCTCTGGTCACGGCGGTCCAATGACGGAGGAGCGTTGAGAGCGTGCTGCAGGTTGAGCCCTTAGTTAGAGCACGTAACTCATGTAAAGACCTTTACACATCGGGGCACGACGAATACACAACGCGAAAATGCAAAATAGTCGGCTGCAAATATTTCGCATCAAAACTATTCATACCGCCAGCTATGCAAATTTGCAACAGTTGCAGCACTTTTTCACTAAAACGGTTATAGTATATTAGCGCAGGCAGACGACCAACTACTGGGATCCTATTGACCCAGAGCAGCGTCTGGCAGTCTGTCTGAGGTAAATTGTTGTATAGCCTAAACTACAGTAAGCTGTCTTATTGAGTTTCCTTTTAGCGAAATGTGTGAGTGAATTTGAGTTCCCTCTTATAGACAGTTACACAATGTATACATCTAGGGCTTTTATTGTGAAAGGTAAGAACGGAATGAGTGGATCTTGTATGCGCTGCCTTTGTCAAGGTTGAAGGGATTAATAACGTTTTTCTTCAACCGTCCACTTGGACTCAAGGATGAACTGATCCGATTTTGGAAGTCAAATGTCAAGGTCACTGTGACCTCATAAAACACATTTTTGGCCATAATGCAAGAATTCATGTGCTAATTATGACAATTTCACCCAAATGTCTAACAGGATAAAAATTATGAAGTGATGACATTTTGGACAGACATGGATGTGAACTGCACCTTCACTTGTTGGCGGAGGCATACAACCGCGCTTTGTTATGTGGTCATCCTGAAAATAAGCTAAATATTTACAACAAAAGATGAATCATAAAGTATTCAACAACTTAAAATCTGTTGTAACACACTCTGGTTACACTAATGCGCTCACATATGTGCATATGATTTTCTGTAATGCTTTATGAGCTCCACTTCAAATATAGCAGCTGCAGTCAAAGACAGCAGTCGGACTGGATGCCAGACAGCGCCTGGGTGGGCAGTTGGTTTGTATTAAAATATTAGTATTAGCAGTAAAATAACAGCCTGGCAATAAAACCACTATATCTACCTATTTATTTATTTAACTGTAGCCTCAGGCAACAGCAAACTGGTGGCCTGTCAGCTCCACCCAGCATCCAACCAGTGGAAAAGCCCCTCTGTGTGTGAGTGCATACAGTATGTCTGATTATTTATAACCACAACAGACAGAAGCAGAGCTAATGCAGAGCAGAGCAATAATAATTCTCCTCCACACACACACACTAACTTTGTCCCTCTCTCTCTCTCTCTCTCTTTCCGTACCTCTCTCACTCCCCATCTGTCGCTCCCTCTCTCGTCCCTCCTCTCTCTCCGCTCGGTCGGTGAAGATGGATCACTCTGTGTCTGTCAGCAGTAGTATCACAGAATGAGAATGTATTGTCTGCTGTCTCAGATAATAAATGCTGCTATCTACGCTACTGTTCCCGGTCATAATAGATGGCCCATATCTACACAGCTTCTGTTTATGAGATTATCACAGCCCTCTGCCGTCCCCCAAGCCCCCGACAGGAGAGACGGAGAAATTACTTTATCGCTAGGGGGCCTCGAAAGTTATCATTTGCGAGGAATTCGTCGAGTGGGAGCTTTGTGAATTGGCAGTTACTGCCACTTCTGCTGTGGCGACACGCGTGCTAAGAGTGTGAGCACAGAAGCAGGAGAGGTTAAATTGTTCTGTGATTGCTCTTTTATGCTGCTTGAATCCGTGATGTGTTATTGAGAGAGGCCACCTGAAGGAGGGGAAGAAAAGATTAGCATCAAACCAAACTCTCCCCTCGTCTTCACGGTACATTGCCGTTTATCTTTTCTTTTTTTTTATCTTGTTTTGATTTCTGCGAGCATGTACTTAGCTCATGCGAGTAATCACATATAGATCTCACACTGTGGAGGTTTATTCACATACAAAGAGCCGGGCGCTGAGTGCATTATTGAGATGTTTGGAGCTCTTTCCAAAGAGCTTTTCTAGCTCAAATCAGAACAGACCATGTGATAAATGAAGGTCTGGACAGCAGAGGGAATCGGTCACAGTCACTGGTCACTGTTGGACACGGTTGCCAGTCATTAGAGAGTGTGTGTGTGTGTGTGTGTTCATGTGTGTGTGACATTTATTACTGCCGGTCACTGAGGGAGCCTGTTGACATTTGACCCCAGTCTTGACCACCTGACCCCAGTCTGACCTCTTTGTCTGGCTCCGACTGCAGAGCAGAGGGTCTTATTGGCCCGAGCTGCTGACTGATGGTTCTCCTCTCCTCTCTTGGCTGAAAGCCTCGACCTGAGCTTGACCACAACAGGACAGAGCTGGATGAGCCAACGGGGGCAGCTCAACATGACCATCACGTTCACATACTGGGCACTTGGTGCATATGGGGGCCTGTGATTATACAGCTAATTTTTAAAGTTTGTTTTTATGCCTTAGTGTCAAAATCAAGTCTTAATATTCAGTTCAGTTTTAAAAGTAAGTAGAAAAAAAGCATTTTGTGTAGGCAAACACATACAGATTCACTGTTTACTGATAATAAGCTAAGCAGACTAACCATCTCCTGTCCTGTATTTGAGAGAGATCTGGCTAAAAGCACTGACCAACGCTTCTTACTTGCTGACCAATGGCTCTAATTGGCCCAGGACCTGAACAAGGGCTTTAATTGGCTGTTGGCCCTGTCCGTATGAGCAGAAGGGACAGTTGGCTGTAAGCCGGGCCGCCTGCTCTGCTGCACATGGCTATTAATCTGAACTACTGTACAGTGTTGCCTGGATTTCATCTTCACGCAGAGCACAAGTCCAATTTAAAAAAAAGAATTCGCTCATATTACTTCTACAATCTTGGTACAGTACATATCTGATATCATGACTGATTTCACTCCAAAGCTAGAAGACCTTTACTAATCATGTCGTCATGAGAAAAGAGACGTGAGAGAGATTTTTGAGCTTTATCAGCAGCTTTTTTGCGACAATTTGACAGAGTTTATAAGTGAGAGTGCTGTTTCTATGTCCACCCATTTCTAATATGATATTGTGGCCTTTCTATAAATAAAGCTGAGTCGATAGCGACCAACTCCGACTCCAATTATAGCCAAAAACGTAAAGTTACATTGAAGTTTAACTTATAAAGGTCATCTGCGCTGCATGTGGCTTCCTGCCATCCGACGCTAAGAAGAAAGGGTTCTTATCTACAGTGGATAGTAGAGACAGGGAGATGCAATTTCGGAAAACAAAACTTGTGTTTAGTGTTTTAGTACCCATAAAACATGATCTCATTATATTGAGATGATTAATAGAATAAACATGCTGGATTGGATTGCTTCAAGGACTTTAAAAAGAGAGGGATGTTCCTCCGGTACAGAGTTGCTTTTAAAGCTCTCAGGATTTCATGCAGTTCTGGACTTTGAGTAATGTCAGCATATGCCAATCATTTCAACCGTACTGGTAATTGTTTACAGGCATGCAGAGGTATCATTTGACAACTATATTGTGATGTTTAAAACTGCTGTATTACCCAGTTTCAGTTATTCCTGTGGGGGTGTCAGTCTGCTGCTGCAGCGAGAAATAAAAGGGAAATAGCAAAAACGAGTTATACACTATAAAAACGTACATAATGGACAACATCAATGTTGTCATACTGTGCATGTAAATATTCAGGCTGTTCTCATACACCATTCGTAGCTATACCTTAGGAATGCACTGTAATTCATATATCCCATGAAATCAACTTGTATGTAATCCACATAATTGTGAACCAGGGAGTACATCTGACTTTCGCCCAGAAGACCGGTGTTCGTACCCCGTATGAAACCAGAAGTCAACGTTGATTTGTGTGTCAGGTGACTTCCGTACTTAAGTAACGTCACTTCTGAAGTCATTTTAACCTAAACCACGATCTTTCCCTAAACCTAACCAAGTACTTTTGTCGCCTAAACCTAAGTAAATATTTTTATTGCCTAAACCCAACTGAATTGTTTCCGGTGAAGATGGAAGTTTATTTTGAAAAGACTGTACGCATGTAATGAACAGAAATTGACATGATCGGAAACACATACATCACGTGTTGTTGGACATTCGTAAGAAAAAAAATGCGCAAAGAATTAGGAATAACTTTCCGTAAGATATCATATAAACCGCTGATGAGGATGTTCAGTATGCATGTATGAGGACATTTTGAATTATTGAATAAATGCATGAGTGAAACTATGAAAAGGTATATTATGTCATTGAGATGGTGTGAAAAATAGTAGCAGCAATAGCTATTGAGGTAAAGAAAAACAAATGAAATGCAGCTATTCTATTAAGTCTTTACATATATGAGATGTATAGTATTCATATTGCAAGATTATGTAATAATATTGACATGAACAGATCTACAGAAGGGTACATGCTGTATACTGTAATTGCACTGAAGGTGTCAAAGTAAACAGGAACAATATGCGGTAAAATAAACAACAGAAAACTGCTGTATAAAGTTTGTCAGGTTGCAGATGTAGTTAGCAACTGTGGATTTATTTACACTAGCTGTCTCCCATATCACATTCTCCAGATGGAGACACCATATGTAGAGGAAGGAATTCTTCTTGGTAATTATGATCTGTTGTCCAGTCAAAACATTTAGTTTACTTACAAGTGGCACTTCTTCGTGTACTCACTTGTGTCTTTTCTTCGAGACCGATTGTTTCCCTCGTGAAAGGTCGTCGGCTTTAGATAAAGTGTTTGCTTATACACCTTTAAGTTCAGTCATAGATTTTTAGAGCTAATTGGCCAACTGTTCACATCAATCAGAGAACAAACTCTGAGATAACTTTCAAGTCCAAAACTCTCAATACATACCTACAGTACATACATCCAAAAACAAATGTTTGTGAGGCAGTTTGCGGTGTAAAGAAACATGTGAGGTAATGTATAGTTGACCCTGAAGGTACTTAGATATCAAGCTTAAATGTGAGGCTCCCTCCATTTCTGCAAGTAGTGCTTTTTTGGTCTTGAAGTGATCTTCATTTCTTCATTGCTTAAACAGTCCAGAAAGGTCAAAGTCTTCAGTTATGAGCTTGAGTCAGGATTTCCTGAAGCTTTTGCTGTAAGCTCATCGTTTGAAGAGGGAATAGTGTGCTGATATTATAGCTCCCCAGTTGCCCATCTCCTGCTTGCTACAATAAAAATGTCCCTGTTCTCTAGATCTTATTGATTTGTAAACCTTGACAAATGTCAGAGCAGGCCAGGTTCAAATCAGGCATCTACTTTATATGTTTGCTTACATTTCAGACAACATAACAATGAACCACATGTCTGTGACACACCATCATTCAGCTCTGTTCAGTTGTATGTTGTGACTACGTGTGTAGTAATCAGCTGGTGTTTGAGGGGAACATCCATCTAGCTGTCACACTATAGTCCATAGGGACAGACAGACTAACACTGGGACTACACACACACACACACACACACACACACACACACACACACACACACACACACACACACACACACACCTCCTCTCTGTCTGGCAGACCATTGGTTCCTCATTAGATACAGAGGGTAAAGAGACAAACTGGAGACAAAGAGCAGCTTTGCTCCTGCTCTTTGAGTTTCCCCTCTCCTTTATCAGCAGTTGTAAAATATATTCTTCTCCCTTATCTGTATCACTTTCTCATTTGTACACTCTGCATGCTTAATTTTATTGTATCACAGAATGAACAACATCTTTGTTGTCACTAGCAAACTTCAAATCTGCTACCACAAACACAGGGCTTTCATCCAGGAGACCGCTGTTGGTGTCCCCTTGTGATACCAACAATGTGTTGTTTGTCTTTCACAACGTTAAGTTTCATCTTCACTTTACAAACGCAGTAACTTTAAGCCAAATCATGTTTTTTTTCCCCTAAACCTAACTAAGTGGTTTCATTGCCTAAACCTAAGCAAGTGTTTTTGGTTGAATTTACAACATTAGCCACGTGTTTCCTGCGACCATAGTGGAGTGTCATAGTTTGACATGCTGGGATACCCAGCGCAAGAAAGTGACGTCAATGGGTATGGTCAGTATGTGACGAGTTGGGCTGAGAATGTGTTATTATATCACATATATCCCCCCCAAACAATAACTGTACAACAGCTGTGGCACTTTTGCCACTAACTCAAACCACATGCCTTCGTCAGCACTTAATGTAATACAAATATTGTGTGGATTAGTGCATTGGAAGTGTTATTACCTGTTAACAGTGAGGCGAATACTCTATTACAGTTGCAACTGACATTATAGGTGAAAAAAAAACAAACAATTCTGCCACCCGATCTGCTGACCCCGAGACTCTCTCATCTAATTTCCAACAGATAAAATAATACGTACTACTAAATAGCCTCTAACTCTATTTGATGTTTGTAGTTCAGTGTGAATGTTCATGTAAGT
The DNA here is from genome assembly GCA_916700815.1 of Helicolenus hilgendorfi. NCBI lineage: Eukaryota > Metazoa > Chordata > Actinopteri > Perciformes > Sebastidae > Helicolenus > Helicolenus hilgendorfi. Next base: position 8,447 of record CAKALG010038100.1, on the reverse strand, counting down.
TCTGAAGTATAGACTATTAGTAAAGATTACAAATAACAGAATTTGGAAATGTTTACATCTTGATCACTAATTAGGCACCTGTAGTCGGCAACATATTCATCTTGATGCTAACCCTGTCTAGTAAACAGTAATTGGTCGACCTTTTCAGTGCATCTGCCTTTATTAAAGCACTAATTAAGAATCCCTATAGGATTGGGATCTTGCCAATTAATACAATAGCTCTCTGAAATAGAGAAAGATTTAAGTCTTGTTCTTGTATTTCAACATCGTAGTATTTATTTTATAAAGTCAAACGTTGGTTAACGGTGACATTGCTTAAAGTTTTGATGAATCTTTAAGCACTGAACATTAGAAAAACTCTACAAACTGTCTGATGATATCTGGCTGATGTATTTGAAACTCTTACTAGATCAGTCACTGCAACCATCAAACAGCTCCTTATATGGGATGATGCACATATAATTGAGTAGCAGCCGTATCGCCAGACAAGAACGTGGTTATTGGACGATTCTGCAAAACACCAGATTATGTTCAATGACATTTTTTTTTACGTCCAATGCCAAAGTTTTAAAAATTCCCACCTTCAACAACACAGTTAGTGTCAGGCAACTAAAACGCCTGGTTTAGGTTAAGGAAAGATTGTGGTTACAGTGAATAAAACTTTGATCTAATGCATAAAAGTCAGACGTGGTACGCCGCTTCACTGAATGAAGGGCACGCTACTTGAACACTGGCAATGTATGTGAAATTGTGAGGTGTGAAAGTGTCCAATATGGACGTACTGCGAAGGGCTACTGGGCTGAAGGTACACATACCTTTGGCGTGATAGAAAACATATTGTTAATGTGTTTGATGCAGTTACAGTTTATGCACAACACAATCAGACTTCATTTGTCAGCTCTACTTTTAAAAGTTTCCGTGTACTGAAGTGAAGTTGATGAGGACAGAAAAACCAAGTCAGGATATGAGTGCTACAGGCTCAGACCTGTACTGAGTCGACTAGTCTAAAACAGGATGAAAAAGCATGGGGCATTTCTTTATTTCACCTTTTTATATCAGTGTTGCAAGACTCACCTTCATCCATGAAGAGAAAACTCTCTCTGCTCCAGATGGCAGGTCCACCTCAGACTACATCTTATATTCCTCTACAAGTAAATGGTTAATGGACTTGCATTTATACAGCGCTTTTCTAGCCTTCCGACCACGCAAAGCGCTTTACACCACATGTCAGCATTCACCCATTCACACACCCATTCATACACTGATGGCAGAGGCTGCCATGCAAGGTGCTAACCTGCCCATCAGGATCTAATCGACGTGTCTTGCTCAAACACTTCGACATGTGACTGGAGGAGCCAGGGATCGAACCTCCAACCTTCCGAGCCATAACTTAACTCATCAAAAACAAAACAAAGACCTCACATCAAAGATTAAATCAGATCAAATTTAGTAATGTGACAAAAAGGCTGCTTGAATATGAAATGGAGACGTTTCCAGTGAGCACAGAAACAGATCTGAATCATCCACAGCATGTCTCCACTTCTCAAAAGTATGTCTTTGTTTTTTCTTCGGCCCTGATGTCTCCTCCTTTTCACTTGCTGCAGTGCACCCGTCTGCCTGCCTCATAAATCCTACAACATGTCACCACAGTCTGTCTCCAGTTTACTGTCTCAGCTAGCCTCGGGGCAGACAGGCTAAACTGACATAGTGGGCGGTGAGGCTGTCCTATTTAAAGTTCCCTTTAGTCACAAGATTTCTAATCAAAATGAAGAACAAGCATGAAACACACCTTGTGTTTTACTGTAGCCAGTTTACTCCCTAAATCATCAAGTTGAATTCAGTGGTTATTGTGTGAGAATATAATAATAATATGTATTATTTCTTTAATGTCAGTTTCATTGTATGTAAATGAGTCAGAAGGGTCACTGATAGAACCAACTGACTACAGGGGGTCAAACACAATGGCAAGACGTGCATAGCCTGTCTGCTCTGAACTACACGCACACACACACACACACACACACACACACACACACACACACACACACACACACACACTTACCCCATGTGGAGCTGTATGGAGGTTCGGTGAATGGACTTGTTGGGATTAACATGTAAACAATAGTGTGGAAAAGGACACACACACATAGAGACACATGAGCACTGGCAGACACAGCGAAACCAATCTGTGTGTGTGCATGTGTGTGTGTGTGTGTGCGTGTGTGTGTGTGTGTGTGTGTTTTTCACGGGGAACAATGCGGTGGCCCTCTCATTTTCATGTAGATGACGAAAGAACCCCCATCACACACACAGACATCTTTCTTATTCATCTAAAAGTGGTAAAACGCTATCAAGACTCAATAAAAGTGTAATTTAATAATTCATCAATGCCCCTGTGACAGTATTCATAATCTGAACGTGGCTGTCTACTTACTTGACTGCATGGCGTTCTGCATGCGTCAGCCTCTCATCAGCGTCATCTCACTAGTCATCCTTTTGAAGCATCCTCACACTTTACACCATGTACAGTAGAGGCATCTGTTTCACTTCCCAGGCCAGCGTTACTCAGCTCCAGGCTTGAGAGGTTATTTCCTGTGTTGGTTTTTAAGAGGAAACATCCCAGCTGCAGCTCTCTCTTTTGAAACCGTCCCTGAACAAGTCTGCGGATTATAGTAATGACATTACCGAGTGTGTTCTCAGAGAGAGATGTACAAGGGAACCCCTGCCTTTATGCTGCGAGAGCTGCATCCTCCTGTGTTTCTGTGTGCGTCCTGAAAGATGCTCTTTCAAACATAAATCACACTTCCAAGCGGCGGTGAATTCTGAAGAGCTCCCGTGATCAAGGTTATTGTCCTCGAGTGTGTTCGCTGCCTCAGACTGCATCGTTCTATAAGCTAAGCCCTCTCTTGCCTTGGGACTCCACTAAATTAAAGGCATGCTGGCATCTCTTTCAAGACCTCAGATCTCTGTGAGTACCGCTGAGCAAACCTTCAGTGTCTGTACAGCGCCTGTGAATGTTAATTTTTTTATGCTCCTGCATACACTCTGCCAGACAGCCCCTAACTTTTTGTTTGTCTTTAAAGATAGTGTTGTCAGAGGGCTTCCAAATGCCAGACAATTGATTTCACTGAGGGTCTAAGGATGGAGGGTTGTGTGTGATGTACAGATTATAAGGCCAAATTTGTGATTTTGGGCTATATAGATCAACTTGACTCAACTTGACTTGGATTTACTGATGCTGATTGATTTATTTTGGTGTTTATATCTGAATGGATTGATAGTTGGCATACAACTCGTCTGATTTGACATTGGAGGTTGCTGTACTGATCCCATCTCCTACCAACAATCAACGTTGGTTCCTTTTAACCATATAGGTGTTCTTACCTTATCCTTAACCTTAGTATGTGTTGTCTAAGCATACCCACATCTTTACCACAGAAATGACAAATCAGAAATAAATCCCCTTAACCTTTAACCCAAACCACGATCCGTCCCTAAAGGTCTTTGCACACCAAGTCCGTATTTTTTGTCCAAAATTGTGGCATGTTTAAAGATGAATACGACCTCACGTTGTGTCAATCACGTTTGCACACCGACTACGAAACTTTCATCCGTCAAGTTTTCGAAACAGGTTTGATTTACTGCGTTTTTCGCATCCGTCAAAAGCCAAAAGAGGGTTGTTTGACCACTCAGATCCACCATGCGTGCAAAAATCGTTGTTCAAAATTGCATCTGATAAACTGATTCTCGCAGCACATATCTTTAGCGTTAAAGGATTAAAATAATGCAAACGACACTTGGTGTGCAAAGGCCTTAAGCCTAACCAAGTTGTTTTGGTGCCTAAAAAACAGAACAGATTTTTCTTTACAGTGATTTGTTACAGTTTAGGGGCGGCCAACAACAGCAGTCATGGCGGCCGTGGCTAATGCAAAAGGCGAAGGATAAAGTGGTAGTAAGATAGACCTCAGAAACAGAGGAGCAACTTGTTGATTTGTGGCAACAACACAAGTGTACATTTAACGTCTGCTTGACATCATTCATATGTTTTTCTTTTTCCTTCTTGAATTTTCAGTACAAAGTAGTGTGAAAACTAACACTACTAATTCTTCCTGCCTGTCGTCCGCCATGTTTGTTTAAACCAAAGTCACATTTGATTACGAGAGATTTTGCAAAGATCTCTGGTTTAGAGAATCAGGACACTTGAATGGGATCTGTTAGTGCGTGGTGTGCTGTTAAATTTAACATAACATAACATAACATTTTCAACATCTGTTAAGATTTGAAAAATCTTTCAGTGTGGGCCAGCCTTAAGAGACAAAAAAATAATAGAAGAAAAAAGATTAAGAACATTTCCACAGCTCGGAAAACAAAAATCCTACTATTACTATACTACAATTGTATAAAATTAGATTTTCCAGTGATGTATCCATGGTCTAGTGGTCTAAAGCATGTACTATGTTATCTGTACTTTGTTGCATGTCATCCTCCTCGCTCTCTCCCTTCAGTTTCATGTCAAATAATGGCCAAAGCAAAAATGAAAGAAGGTTATCTTTTAAAAAGACACTGATGAATCAGCTGTGTGTTACAAAAAAGTACAAAGTAAAAGTGAAAGTCATTCTCGCCATCCTGACATGAAGGATTTCACAAACACAGACACACATACAGGGACACACACACCTCCAAGCATGTAACAGAGACGAGAACACAGGTGTGAGATGTAGGCTGTGATTACGGTTAGTAATGAACACATAAATCTGCGTGTGTGCGTGCATGTGTGCGTGCGTGCGTGCGTGCATGCGTGTGTGATATGCGTTGCAGCTTGAGGGGGATGTTAAAATGTGTCTGTGTGTTTTTCGGAGGACCCCCTCTGTGTTGCAACATGCTCTTGCACACTCTCCTATACTCCAGATGGTGTAGGTGACTCACACACTCTCACACACACACACATTCAAAGTGCCAGACAGACATATAGTAAGCAGCAGTGATGTCAATGATTACAGATTGGTGACAGGATTTGATTAATTACTCCTGATAGAGGGTGAATGTGCTTCGATGTTCAGCAAAATGCATAATGATCCATATTATAGGCACACACACTTCCGCTCATATGCAAATATTAAACACACAAACCTTCTCGGAGAGCTGCAGCGAGGATTTACTTAATGAGCGAGTATTTGTGTGCATGTGTGTATGTGGGCTTTATGATACTGGTTCATTGTGTCTCCAGAGCAACGGTGGAAAGAAAGAGAGAAACAGACGAGATGAAGTGAATGTTAAGACAAAGATATTGGGAAGCTATGCAGAGGAAGAGAAGAGTAGAGGCTGTGACTACCTCTGAATAGGTTCATGAGAAAGACAGGTGTCTTTTAAACAAATAGTTTAACATTCTGGGAAATACACTTATTCGCTTTCTTTACAAGAGTTAGATGAGGAGATTGATACCACTGTTATATCTGTGGGTTAAGCGTGGAGCAAGAGCCAGCTGGCAATTAGCCTAGCTTAGCATAAAAGCTTGAATCAGGGGGAAACAGCTAGCCTGGTTCTGTCCAAAGTTTTTAAAGAAAACCCTCCTACCAGCAGCTCACTTTGTATCTCGTTTGTTTAATCCAAACATAAAAACAACAATTTGTGGTTTTAGAAGGAGATACGTGGCGTATAGCAACTGCTTATTCACCCGCCCAGTGCAGCATCTTCGCTGGTTGCTGCAACCTCACTTTGACAACAAGACTCCATGAGGTCACTGTGGTTTGCTAAAACATACTTACATCATATAACTAATATGTGTTAATTAGTGAGTTTTAGAGGTATTTATGCTAAGCTAGGCTAATTAAAAAGACATGCAGACAGGAGAGGGGTTGGAAAGAAAACACATCAGCACATTTTCCAAAATGTTGAACTATTCCTTTACAACTAAAAGGCACGTATCCAAAAGACTTTGCCAATCAGAATTGGTGTATTTTTATAATGTTACACTAAACCAGGTAATTCGTGGTAAATCCTAAATAGCTAAAGCTAGCAAGCCCGTAACGTACAGTAGTGCCTCTTCCTATGTACTGCATTACATGTGAAAGATCCTGGACTTCCTCGTGTGAATGTAACTTTTCCTATAAGGGATGGTTGACTCAGCCCGCTGTTTTTATTTCCTGTCACCAGCTCCTCTGGACTCCACTCGGGTGCAGTTCTGTCGGTCCGGTCAGCCAGCTTGCTCCTCCATGTGGATGTCCAGTGTAAAATTAAACTTCTAACACGCACTATCTGGACTATCTGCATCTATCTGCAACCACCTCTCCTAACCACTTGTGCACTTGTGCACTTTAAACTTACTTTACACTACATCTCATATACCATTTTATAGACTGCACGAATTACATCGATTCATTGTACACTACACGGTACACGCTATGTCCATTCACTATATTCATTCATGATATATTCTGTATTTCTATTTATTGTTTTATAATCTTTTTGTACACCTGTACCTCTGTATCTGCACCTTGCTGCTTTGACACCTGAATTTTCCCCCGGGGATAATAAAGGTTCATCTTATCTTATCTTATCTTAAAGTGTAACATATATACCGTGATAGTTCGTGGTGGTGTATGGGACAATGTTTTCGAAGTCATCTTGTCTTCAAAATGTCTTACCTCGTGGCCTGTCGATTCAGCCCAGTACCTCAAATACCTCTCGACACAAGTGACCCTGCCTCCTTCCGCTTGCCTGAACCACACCTGTGTCTAAAAGACATTCATCAAAATATACCAGTAAATATTTATCATTACAATAATGTATTAAGCCCATTAAAGGTTTTTATTTATTCTTAATCATCCACTTGACTGCCAGGAATTTTATTTTTTAATAAACACATCCCAACGATACATAGGCGTATTTTTCATTGTACAGGGTTTAGCAAACATTGGGCGATAAATGAGCATCAAATGTGGAAACTTTCTCCCTCAGTGTGCTCTGTGAAAGCAACCAACTTAGATTGAAAATGTCAAGACATCCCTTTAACAAGGCAGATGCGATCAAATTGTTCACTTCCTGTTCAGCAGACCAGGCATTGGGGATTTCTGAGGATTACATGAAAGGTCTACTGTGCAAAGCGAGAACTCTAATCACGTCGCTCCTAAAACTTCAGCTGCAACTCCCCTCGACGCGTGTCTCTGAAAAATCCAACAATTGTGCACAAAGAAAGAATTCCGGTGCCCTCTGTTTGTTGGAGTGACTGAGTAAATGGGACCCTTAAGGCCGAGCTATGAGACCATCGAGACAATGGGGTATTTTACAACTCCCTCCAGCTATTTAGGTGGCTATTTCTAAAGCAGTGGCAGCCACTTTAGCCGGGGTCCCACATGGTGCTGTGGGCGGATATGGATAGACAGGGCAATTACACTGGATTTTTCCTCACACACACACACACACACACACACTTACATGCACTTCTAATGGCACTGTGATTTCAAACACCTTGGGAGGTGACCGTGAGACACACACACGCCTGTCCTTTGTCTCAGCTGTAAGCCTTCCTGTGTCATCTAACGCGGTAATCTATGGCATCATTAACAGCAGTAATTAACATATGTTATCCATGAACATCTGATACCAAAAATTAACCAATCAGTCTACCTCTTTGTCTGTCTCCCCTCTCTGCCTGTTTGTCCTTTAATCATATAAGAATATAAGACGGCAGCATCAACCCCACCTCCTCAGCAGCTCAACGCCTCCTCAGGAATATACAGTTTAATCTGCAAGTTCATAAATCTCTCGGTCATAGGAGGAAAATCTGAGATTGAGTGGTATGCCACTTAAAAAATTGTGGCTAAAGATAGTACTGTAGCTGGCAGGACCTTTCGCGGTGTGTATCTGTGGGTGGCTCAGAAGCTCCTCTGAACCCCTGCTGTTATTCTGTAAAGAACCGAGCAGCCTGCAGCCCGATAATGGCTCCGCTGAATAGCTGCATGATTATACCTCTTTCTGTGAAATGTTTGTCTTTTTCCCCTTTTCTGCATTTTTGTCTGCACCTCTCCTTTTTGTCTGTTTCATTCTTCCAGCTTATATTCTCATTATTTTCTCCTTTTCTCTGTTGCTTCTTTCCTCTTTATTATTGTCTGTACTCCAGTCCTTCTTCGTCCTTATTGACAGGTCTAGAGTTCATTTAACCATCAGACTTTACCAGCTCTATCTATCTATCTATCTATCTTACCATCCATCCATCAATTCATCCATCTCTCTATCCTCAATTGAGCAATTATCGTGCCTCGCCCCTCACTGGCATGATCCTGCTGCAGGAATGAGTCCTAAAACCCAGAAATGAGTTAGCATTTTAACACTTCCTGTTCCGTCATCTCGAAGTCAATGGGTTTTATTTAGATGTCTGAAATAAGGTCTGTGGTTAACACAAGCTTAAGAGATTTTAACATTTTGTTCTACGATATAAAATGCGTCAG
>CAKALG010038096.1:0-14495 GCA_916700815.1 Helicolenus hilgendorfi | reverse complement strand
GAGGGGAGCAGCGGTCCAGAGCTGCGACTGAGCGCTCCACGGTCCTGCACCCTGGAGAGGAGAAAAGCAGGACTTCGTATCATGTGCTTCGTTTTCTATTTCTGCTTTGCCGCCAGAGGAATAAGCCGACGGGTCTCCTCTGTTGTATTCTTAATGTGCTGTTACTTTTCCTCTCCGCTTATGCACACCGGCCAAGAACAACTCTGTCTCTGACAGAATTAATTATGCAGAACTTCAGGCTGGAAACTTCTCTTCTTCAATCTCAAAAGCATCTTTAGCTATTTTTGTAGTACCACAGGTGCTGATATTGTCTGACTGTCTGATTACTGGTATTTCATATTTACTGTACTTAAATAGAGTGCTATTTTCTTTGTGCCCACAGCGAAATGCACCTACATGGGCCAGACCTTTTCCGAAGGCCAGCGCTTTTTATCCCGGAGCTGCAGGGAATGCAAGGTAACATTTCTACTTAAAGGTCCAGTGTGTAGAATTTCAGGGGATCTTATAATATTCATAACTATGTTTTCGTTAATGTATAATCACCTGGAACTAAGAATCTGTGTATTTTTGTTAGCTTAGAATGAGCCGTTTATTTCTACGTAAGGAGCGGGATCCTCTTCAGAGTCCGCCGCCATGTTGCTCCGCCATGTTTCTACAGTAGCCCAGAGCGGACAAACCTTTACTATTTTTGCATTACCTGAAGGTCACCGTAGTTCTCCAACACGCTTGGGAAGGGAGGGTTTAGTGGAGGTTTATTCAGTTTGTTGCAATCTGCAACCTCACCGCTAGATGCCACTAAATCCCACCGACTGGACCTTTAATTGTACAATTCTTTCTCCGGCATTTAGCCTCTACTCTGCAATCAAATATACCGTGCAGCACTTCCACTCTTTCAGTGTAAATGTGTAATGATTGTGGTCGGCGTGTTTATTCAATTAGCCAGCAGGCCATATTAGTTTTCCCTCCGTCCCTCCGTCCCCCCAATCTGTTTAATCTGCCTTCTTTTCCTTCTCTCTAATGGCGAGATAGCCAGGTAATTAGAATAAATATGAACACAGCAACACAAAGGCCTGATTTGAATAGATGCTTCATCTCTGCGTGGATTGTAATTAAAGTCATTATTCCAGTTCACCATAGAACAGAGGTGAGCTTTCTTCACCGAGGAGCCATTTATCTTTTAAAGACGCTGTTTTAAGAGAGAAAATTAGCGTTTAATGCGCGTAATTGCACACAAAGAGCCGCGCAGTGGATTCCTGAACTCATTATTAGCCCTCCGGCACTTCGAAAGCATGTTTATATTGTTTTTAAGCTTTGTTTCAAGCAATTACAACCATCCTTCACTCCTGGAATATGAACCCTGCTAAGTGACCAATTTGTGGACAAGTTGTTTTCAGAGGGGACCTGGAAAGTTCGAGGGTCTCTCGTGTCAGCGTTTCAGTCCCATAAGTCTCAGCTGTATTTTTCGCCACGTGTGTTGTCAGTTTCTGCATGTCAGGCCATGTTTCTGTCCTCTCACCGTCACGGCAGGAGAGGTGGGAAGTGGGAAAAGCATCAATGAATATATGCATTGACATATGGAGAGAATAAGCAGGAAGGATGAGATCGATGGTCGGTGGTGTGTCGAGTCAACTTTTATTTACATAGCCCGCAATATCACAAATCACACAGAGACTTTACAATCTGTCCAGCATATGACAGCCTCTCTGCTTCGCCATCTGTATGGATAAGGAACACTCAGCAGCTCAGATTGTCACCAAATAACTGTGCTGCGCTGAAACGGATTAGTTGATCAACAGAAAATTAATTGTTAATTAATTGTTTATGAAGCAAAATTATTAGGCAACTAGAACGGCACCCGGGGAGCGCAGACCTCCGCCAAGATGCCCGAGTATGATTGTCCCCCCTCTCCATGCAGCTTGAGCCATCATCTACAAGTATTTTTGTTTATGTTGAGATCATATTGTACGTAGCGAGGCGTCGTAAAACACTTCATTCAAACTGGACAGAAACAAAATGAAACTCACCTAAACCATCGTCGTTACTCTTTCCAACAATCACCAAGTGTGCTTTGGTCCAACTCAACTCTAATTTCACCAAGTTTAATGTGAAAAAACGCAGAAACTACAGTTGCCCCCACCCCACTCTCTCTCTGTCTCTCTCTCTGAAGGAAAGAGGCGGGGTCACGCGTCTGTGTTATACCCAGAGGTCTTAATGTTCTGGCTGATCGGAATTCTTGAATCTGGATCATGATCCGGATCGCCACCAAAATCGAATGGATTATTCACTGTGCCACACCCCACCCCTCCAAAAAGCTTCTTTCAAATCCATCGCAAACTTTTGGAGTAATCCTGCTAACAGAAAAACAAACAAACAAACAAACCAACAAATCAACAAACGAACCAACGCCGGTGAAAAAATAATAATCATAATCAACTGCAGTTTGGGGCAAGTCTTAGTCAAGTCAGCACACTGACACACTGACAGCTGTTGTTGCCTGTTGGGCTGCAGTTTGACATGTTATGATTTGAGCATATTTTCATGCTAAATGCAGTACCTGTAAGGGTTTCTGGACAATATCTGTCATTGGTTTGTGTTGTTAATTGATTTCCAATAATAAACATATACAGACATTTGCATAAAGCAGCATATTTGTCCACTCCCATGTTGATAAGAGTTATAAATACTTGACAAATCTCCCTTTAAGGTACATTTTGAACAGATACAAAATGTGCGATTAATTACGGACAGTCGTTGATTGACAGCCCTATTTATTATGGTTAACATGTTAGCGTGCATTTGTTAATATACACACTAATCAGACACACAGCAACATTAGCATTCATTCTGAGTTCAATATTCATTCTCCTCTTAGCGCTGCATCGGTGGCTCTTTTGTACTAGTCGCTCTTACTTTATCCGTCTGCTGTTTTGTTGCTCGACAGGTAGCGTACGGTGGGATTATCGAAACGTTTTCATCCAAAAAAACAGCAGAAACATCACTGATGAGAGTGGCCTTCAAACCAAAACAATGAGCTAACAGGAAAAGACAAGATCTCATTAGTTAATGACTGATAAAAGGCTCACAGTGCAAAGCTGTACTATTAAAAGATGACACGTGGAAGCAGTTAATAGTATGGTCCCTAGAATAGAAGGAATTTACATTGAAGGAAGTTGCAGGGGTGAAATCTTCAGGATTTGAGTCGATACTTCCGTCCTTGAGAGGGTCTGGTCTGACGTAGCAGCCAGGCTGCTGCTGCTGCTGTGTGCCTGCTATTTGTTTTGAAGGCCCAGGGGAAGATGACACTGAGTTCGATCTACCTTTGTTTCCCTTCTTTGGTGGCGCCTATCTGCACCGTACCTGCTATCTGTATTCATGCCCCCCTTGTGAATGTGAGCAGCATATACAGCCTTTTACAATCCTCCCCTCTCTGTTGTCATGGCAGCCTCATTCAGCCAGGAGTATCTTAAAAACACCCTGTTTTTTTAACATCTGAAAACATCCTTTTAACTGCTGTCGTTGTTCAAAAGCAGTGTCACCGTCCCCCTTTTGTGATGTTCAAATTATAAGGTTCACGCTGGCAAAACATAGCTCTGCCCGCAGGCCTTTATGTGAGGGCTGAGAACTGAAAATATGTATTAAACATAAAAAAGGAGAAACAAGGTTACACTTTGCAGTGTTATAAAACATGAAGGTTTGATATTTAACTATTAATACAGGGACGGATTATTATGTGACTTACTGTCAGTATGTCTAACATTGAATTTAATATTATTCTGTTAAAAAAATGACTGCTACTGGAAGTCCTGCTCCAAAAATCTAAAGTTTTTATGCTTAAATTATTGATATATGTGATTTATTGTTTATTTCTGCAGGGACCGTGCACAATTAAGACTAATTGCAACAGTTAGCTAGATGCTAATTTGCATCTGTTGTCCCTGGGCAGGTAGACCAACAACAACCACACTGCATATACGCTCCTACGATGCACGGTGCATAAAAGACCATCAGTGTGAGATAATAATAATAGAATCAGTATGATAAATACAATGTAATGCATGGTTTTAAACACTGCAAAGCTTCCCGAGCCTCTAATGTCTGTTGATGTGGAATTCCACTTCCCCTCTGCTTTAACCGTGAAAGCAGATCGACCAAAGGCTGTCCTTCTGAACAGCGGTACCCGGTCACCCTGAGTGGATACTCTAGTGCTAATGGAACTGCCACTGCCGGGGTGGGCTGGGCATCATTGTAGAGAGATTATGAATCATTTTAAACATCAGGCAGCAGGCAGGAGTAAAGTAAGACGTTATCAAAATTGAGGAAATTATATCTTTTGCGGTTATTACAGTGATGATGATCCTTTGACTTTTGAACTAGTACTTTTAGGAATTGTTTATACCACTGGTTCCCAACCTGGGGGTCCCAACCCCTATTAGGGGTCGCCAAAGCTTCAGGGGGGGTTACGAGGCCGTCTTTAGTAAAGTACGTAACACAGACACAGACTTGTTTTAAAAAATAATTTGAAAAACTCATCTTTGGTGCAATATTCACCAGAAATAATCCTCTCAAAATTCATACAAATCGTTTGTTTCATACAATGCAGTTATTGTGTTCACTATTTGGGTTAAATGTACAGTTTATCAGTTGTTCTGTACTGTTATTGTTATTCATTGGATATAATATGAAATATCCATAAAATACAGTACGTCACTTAGTCAGGGGTAGTCAATTTACTCAATGATAGAAAAGGGGTCCCTTAAGGAAAAAAGTTGGAAACAACTGGTTTAGAGAGTCAAAGTATCCTGATACATGATATCTTATTGTATGATATCTTGTAAAAAAAGTTATTCCTCCTTTTTGGCTCGTTTTTCTAAGAAAGTCCAGCAACACGTGTTAATTTCAACTCGTTAGATGCATATAGTCTTTTCAAAATAAACTTCTGTCTTCACAGGAAACAACTTCCTTAGGTTTAGGCAACAAAATTACTTTAGTTAGGATTAGGAAGAAGTTTGTGGTTTGATTTAATATAACCCCAGAAGTTGTGTTACTTAAGTGCATAAGTTAAGACAACAATTCAATGTTTGTTTCTGGTTTCACACGGGACACGAACGCCGGTGTCCTACATAAATCTTTACAGCGGACGGAGACAACAGGTGCCTGATGCCCTTAATGTTATTCAGATTAAACTTACCTTTGCTGATGACCCTACAGACTTGCTTTTCGAAACTATTAATCACCTATATCCCGTCTTATCTTATATTAAGTGTTACTTCACCAATGATCTGGCTGAGTCCAAACACTGCCTTGCAGAGAGAACACAAGTTTTAACGTTAACTAGCAACAGCTCACACGACCTGCTGCCGCTTGTCATTTTAAAAGGAGATAAGTTAGCTGAATGTTTTATCCTCTGATATGTGCTAGTGGTACTTAGAGTCACTAGTGTATTTTCCGTGCGATGGGTGAAACATGCATCGAATCATATGAACATGCATGCGTCCACATGACATTCATGAATAAATGCTTAGAATTAGCATTTAAAAAAAAATGAAAAAAATAATTCTCAACATCACCAGGTCATCTAGACATATAGTATGTCAGCAAGTTCACACTTTCTCACGTCAAGTTAGTCTTTTCACATGACGCTTGTGAGTGGATTTCCCGACTTCAGTCAACAATCGATATGACCGTCTTGGCACGTTATGTTTGGGGAAAATTCAACCCAGTCGCCGGGATTTTTTTTTTTTGGCATTGTACGTTTCGGCAAACCACGGATACGTTGAATGTTGACGTTTCTGAACCCAAAATACGTTTCATAAAAATGTTTCACATCAGCCTCGGATTACGCCTGCAGAAACGCACAACGCCGCGTGGTTAACGTTGTGAAATGATTGGTTAGGTTTAGGCAACAAAACTACTTGGTTATGGTTCGAAAAATGATCATGGTTTGTGTTCAAATAATAACATAACGGAACTTAACGACCGTAACAACATAACTAGCTTAAATAAATATCAACCGCCCTTATTGGACTTTTTTACGTAACGTAACAAACAGCAGTCTCCTGGGTGAAATTATGCCTTCAAATGGGGTCGTGTTTACCGTGTTTACGAGATGAGTCCATATGAACGCCCCCTCCATGTCGCATTCACGACCTTGTCAGTGGAAAGTTTCTGAAAGCTCCAAGTTCACGAGTTATGACGTGATGTTTGTAGATGTTGTCAGAAATGGCGGAGGCCTTGGAAGTTCATTTTTTGGCGCATAATAAGTGAATATATTGTAATTATAGTCGTATAATGAATGCCAAGCATATTGTGCACACGACTTTCCACATTGTGAGTATGAGCTCACGAGTTTCGTTTGAAGGCACCAAAAGTCCTGTGTTTATGTTGAACAAACCTACCACAAAAAAAAAAAAAGGTTAAAGAAGCGGGATTGTGACGGGAAGCTCGCTGATTTGAGCCCTGGAACAGATCAGATTGTTTGTCATTTTTTCCTTTAAATGGTGTTACTGTTCTGGTGAAGATCTTGTGTAATGCTTCGACCTTCACACATTTGACCCCGCAGCACTGTAATTGTAATGTTTTGCTTCTCTCCTCTCCTTCCAGAACGGCCTCATGGTGAAAGTCACAGAAACTTGTCCAGAGCTCAACTGCACCGTCGGTGAGCAGATCTTACCAGATGGCAGATGCTGCAATGTTTGCAGAGGTATGTCTTCCTCCCCATTGCACTATTCTCAGATGCGCGAATCGCTCTTTCTTTGGACGTGCACACAGCGATCCCCCTGCCGCTGCCAGAGGTAAACATAGCCAGTATGCCGGTTGCTGATTCAGGCAGAGCCTCTGCAATAATTCTGTTTCTCTCCCTCTCCTCCGGGTACGAGTGCTTCTTGGCTGGGATACCTATCAGAGCAGATTGGTCTGTCTGCTATAGAGCACCTGCTATGCCAATTTGCCTGAACCCCGCTGCTCCGGCAGGGGGGTACTACAGGGTAAATAGCCACGGGTAATTCAGTAAATACATTGAATAAACAAACTGTAGGAGGCTGTCTGCTATAGAGCCATAATGAAAGGAACCAGGGGCAGGTTCTGAGCAAAAGGAAATTGCGCTCTCATTTAGGTAAGATAAGCAGCATGCGTCAGACTCACTGTATTCAGAGGAGAGGGAGATGAAAAGAGTGTAAAAGAGGATGCAAAGAGAAGATAGAGGAAGGGGAAGGAGAGGAGGAAGATGAGAGGGAGGAAATATAAAGTCTTAGACCTGCTGTGTTGAAAAGAATGGAAAGGAAAGGAGAGGAGGAGGAGGCGAGGTAAAGAGTTTAAAGCACATGAGAGGAGAGGGGGATGATGAAAAAGTTAAAGAGAGGATAATACGCGATTTATGAGAGGACAGGAGAGGAAAGATAAAGAATAGAGAAAGAATACGAGGCTGGCCCACACGGAAATATTTTTATAATCTTAACAGATGTTGAAAATGTGAGACCCCACACATAACGACATGTTAGGCTAAACCGTTTAGTTCCTATAGTGTGCGGTGACAAACGATTTGGCCAAAACAGCACACCACTATTCATGAACAAAAACTGTCCCGACTC
Organism: Helicolenus hilgendorfi; assembly: GCA_916700815.1. Lineage (NCBI taxonomy): Eukaryota > Metazoa > Chordata > Actinopteri > Perciformes > Sebastidae > Helicolenus > Helicolenus hilgendorfi. The sequence goes on along the minus strand of CAKALG010038096.1, from coordinate 6,909 downwards.
TCAAAACTAGAAATCTTGCAAAATCTCTCGATCAAGTGTTCAATCAATTTGTTTGTTTTCCTACAAATGACCAGCAACATGCGTCAATTTACACTCGTTACATACAGCCTTTTCAAAATAAAACACAGGAAAACAACGTCCTTAGGTTTAGGCAACAAAACTACTTACTTAGGTTTAGGAAATGATTCTGGTTTGGATTAAAATACCCCTGGAAGTGGCGTTACTTAAGCGGCGTTTGCCGTTCTTTATATTTCCTGGTTCACGATTAAGTGAATTACACACAAGTTAATTTCATGGGATGTATGTGAATTACGGTGCATTACTTTTTGTAGGTATTGCTACGAATGGTGCGTGAGACTAACCTGAAACACACATGGCGTACGACGGCCTTTATGCTTCACGTTATGCATTAGCTCATGCATTAGCCGCAGCCCAATTGTCAATTGTCCCAATTGGCTGTCGTTCTTTTCCCACGTGACTGCGTCATCGGCTGTCCTCGGAGTTCCCCCACACACAAGAGTAGATCCGATCTGATCACATTAACCATGTTCAATATTTACGATTTGAAATCGGTGCAGGCAGGATGGACTTCCGAGCCGATTGGGGGATGTTAAAAACACATCCTTAGCGTACCTCACACCACAGGAATATCTGAGAAGATAATCTTTAGAATAGGGCTGTCAAAGTTCACGTGAAGTTTTTTTTTTTTATTTCTCAAACCAATTAATTGATTATCATAACAGATGGTGATTAATTTAATAGTTGACAAGTAATCGATTCATTGTTGCAGCTCTAGCGCGGAGGCATAAAAACTAGGGCTGTCAAAGTTAATGTGATAACACAATTTTTTTTTAGCACCACTAATTTATTTAACACAAAAAAAACAAGTTGTACAGTCATACATCTGTTCTCGTCTGCCACACAGTTATTAAAATGTTATTCAAGCTGCTACGTCGCATTGCCAATGGTAGAAAAGGAAAAAATCAACCCAAAGTGGAATGGCTACACTTATCCATTCCACTTATCAGTGACAATGTTTAGTACATACAAGTCATCTAAGGGTGTCACAGTAGCAAGAAATGAGCATAAGGTAAGCAGTCTATTAAGCTTTTAAAAACTAGACTTGGCTCTTCAAAAAAAAAAAAGGAATTACTAACCACAGAAAAAGAAATACAAATATTAAATATTTCTCATCTTGAATTGGCTGTGATTAACGGCAGTATCATCTTCTTTACAACTTGCAAAACTTGAAACTGGAAAACTTAAGGAACGTGATACCATGTCATACTAGCTTGTCGTGAAGGAGGTTAGATAACGCTCCAAACTTCCGCTAAATTTTGGCGAGGAAAAACTGGCATGGCCATTTAGACAGGGGTCCGTTGACCTCTGATCTTAAGATATGCAAATGAAAATGGGTTCTATGGGTACCCACGAGTACCCACTTCATGATCATCACATGCAGTTTGGGGGCAAGTCATAGTCAAGTCAGCACACTGACACACTGACAGCTGTTGTTGCCTGTTGGGCTGCAGTTTGCCATGTTATGATTTGAGCATATTGTTTTATGCTAAGTGCAGTACCTATGAGGGTTTCTGGACAATATCTGTCATTGTTTTTTGTTGTTAATTGATTTCCAATAATAAATATATACATACATTTGCATAAATCAGAATATTTGCCAACTCCCATGTTGATAAGAGTATTAAATACTTGACAGATCTCCCTTTAAGGTTCATTTTTGAACAGATAAAACAATTTAATTAATTTGCGATTAATCGTAATTAACTATGGACAATCATGAGATTAATCGCAATTAAATATTTTAATCGATTGACAGCCTTACTTTAGAGCCATGATCGAATCAGGGTTTTGCTTGCCGTTGTTGGGAGGGGAAAATCGGGCTTGATTCTTGTATAGTGTGTACCCAGCACTGGGCTTGTTGAAAAGAGTGAAAAGGAGAGATGAGAGGAGAAGAAAGGTTTAGAGTATAGACGAAAGGACAGCAGAGAGGGATAGAAGAGTAGGCGAGAGGAGAGTTTGTCCGGTAAGAGCTAACAATTAGGGATTGATAGTCACAGTTCTATTTCTCTCTTCCTCTCTCCCACTCTCACACACCCACGCCCACCACCGCTAAAAACTCAGAGGCGGTCATTATTTTCTAATCATCTCTAGACCTCTTCTCCACCGTGTGACTCAGTACTTTGCCACCACTCTGATATTTACTTGTGTCTCGCTGTTAAATCCTCTGTTAAATTGGTAATTACGCAGAGTGCTCATGCCTCTCTGTTTCACTGAAATAGAAGAAGAAGAATCCCACAGGAAATGGGGGCTGATGTATTGCAAATCAAAAGATCCAGCTATCGCAAACACAACTGTAATGCATTTCCCCCCCCTCCCCCCTTCGGTGGTGTCCGAGCAGAACTGTACTTTATACCACATGAACGCACTCTCACACATGCTCCTTCTTGTAATCAGTCCTTTTACATGTTTACGCCGTTCGGTGGGGTGCTGCTGTAGATGGTGGAGGAGGAATAATGCAGACACAGCGCTTTTTTCCTCAGTAATGGCTCCCCAGGCCGCCTGCCTCTCAGGGCTTTTATGTGCAGCCAGTCTGTCTGTCATTACAGGACATGATGGGCTACATCAACTCATACTTACTGAGCAGGAGACAATCACCTCTCGGTCTGTCTGTCTGTCTGTCTGCTTTCTTATCTGTCGCGCATTCTCCGTACATCTGTCATGTCACATCCTCCGTACACGTGCAGGATCTCAGTGTGTCTGACAATAGATCGGTACTGTGGTGCACCGGCACTGTAGGGGTTAAAGTTCTAATCCACCACCGCAGCCGATCGGGCTATTTAATCCCCGTAGCGGTACCATGTGTTCAAATAGATACAATTGTTCCCAGGTGGGAAGCCAGTGAGGGACCCTGATCCTTTTACTGCACTAGTGTCTCCTGCACTTCCACTGAAGAAAACACTGACCTCTCTGTGACCTTGAAACGTAGGCTTTAAAAGTACAGAATGTAGCTTACTTTATTTCCGCGGATGGCAGCTGTTTTCATCTTGGATTCACGTGTTAAAGGTCCCATATTATAAAAAGTGAGATTTTCATGTTTGTTTTATTATAAAGTAGTCCTATATAAATACTGTGAAAGTATCAAAATGCTCTATCCAAAGGGAAATACACACAGCCCGTATTCAGAAACTCTGCATTTGAAATAAGCTGTTTTTTCTCCATTTGTGATGTCACAAATATACAATAGTTAGACCATTACACAGTTTTAAACGTAAACAATCTAAATGTGTCCCAGTTTATTATTCCTGGTTTCAGTGTATGTGAATAACATCTACTGACAGGAACAACACATGGCCAAAGCTGTTGCCTAGCAGCACAATTATCTTGCAATTCCATCGCAATTCTGTCGAAATGTGCTAAAACGGAGCGTTTAAGACAGAGGGTAAATACAGGCATATTCAGGCCAACAGTATGAGGAAAATAAAGTGTTTTTTGAACATTACAGCATGTAAACATGTTCAAGTGGAAACACAAAATACAAGTATGAATCTGAAAATGGGCATGATATGGGACCTTTAAGACGGATTCAAATGGTGGTCAGAGTAACTGGAAGAAAGTGTCAAAACTAAATAGAAATGTCCTCAGAAACGTCTCACAAACCACCGCTGCAACTGTTTAACAGGTCCCACACACTCATACTGTTGATTCTCCACAAGAGAGCTAAATACTTCCTAGACGTTGCCTATTATTGCCTTTAGCGTTTTTATTTGTGAAGAGATAATTGTGATACAACATTTTGCTGTGTACTCTTATTTTGAAACTTCTGTGTTGGCGGTGCAGATATATAGTTACAGCCTATAGCTCAGTATTTCATTAATTTCTGTGAATTAAACTAAATTAAATTGTTATCTTTAAAGAGACACTGAATTTTGTAAAAAAAGAAAAAAAAGAAAAAGCCAATTAAGTATGTATGATATGATAAATAAAAAAAAAATATATAATAAATTGGTAAAAGCTGATCAGTTGTTCTGCACTGTTATTGTTATGCATTGAATATAATATGAAATATCCATAAAATGTCACTTAGTCAGGGGTCGTCAGTTTACTGATGTAGGGGCTGGCCATCTATGAGTCTACTCTTCATCATTTACCTGTTCTGTAAAACATCATATTGAAGGTCCTGTGCTGAAATACGTTGGCTGAACTGAAATTGGAGAATCATTTCTCTTTTGCTACCGGAGCCCCTCGCTGAAGTAGCTGACTGTTAAAGCAGCACAGCGCATTGTTTCTACGAGCACCCTTCAAACCAGCACATCAACACAGACTACACAGAGAATACACAGTCCTGTGCTACAGAGCAGCACACTCGTGACCCCCCCCCTTCACTCTACTGGCTGGATGGATGACCTCCTCTGAGACTTCCTACATGAGCTGCATATGTGTGTGTGCTTTTTTTAAAATATAAACATTGTTTGTGTGTGTGTACGTGCTGTTGTGAAAGCCAAAACTTGTATTATTGCACCAACAATTTTACTGCAGTCATAAACCTTATGCATACAGGCTCCTCGTCATCCGCAGTATTGTGGAACAAGACAGGAACAAGGTTGCTCTTTTGTGCATTTGTCTGCTTTTATCTCCGTGTGCAGTCCAAAGTAAACGGAGGCCTCCTTTGTCTCGCTCTCTCAGGTTATGACTTCTGCGCAGAGGGACTCATTTGTGGCGAGAACTCCGAGTGCAAAAACCGGAATACCAAAGCAGAGTGCGAATGCAAGAGCGGCTATGCCTCCATCCACGGGGATTCTACTTACTGTGAAGGTAGGACTATACTTTTCCCAGCTCAGACTGAGCCGGGGGGCTCATATGAGACCGACTCACAATATCTATTAGCTACAGGATGTTAAAAGCAGTGCGGCTGGCAGCATGTCAGCGTTTAATTCGCCGTGGGCCCACAGACTAAGATTTCTAATGAGCTGATATTAACACACTGTGTGTATGACATGATGATGACAGGCTGTAATGGAACAAGGAGTGGTCTGAGAAAGCATGTGGTCAGCTTGTGGAAACCTGAACCTTTGTGATGGCATCAGTAATCCAACTAAGCATGTGGATTTGTTGGATTGTGAGAAAACGGCAAGGTGTGATGTGTTGATTTGTCTGTTTATAAGGTTGGTAAGGGTTGAGGGTAGGTGCAGTTTCAGCAGCTTGGTATTGTAAATGGTATTTTACATTACTGCTGGCTATTTTCCAAAGGATACCATTGAGTTTTAAATAGATTTTCAGCTATTAATTTCATTTAATACAGATTTGAAAAATGAAAGTTTTGACACTTGTCATGGTTTAAGTATCATCACAATGCAGTAGTGTTGTCACGATGCTGGAATTTGTAACTTCGATACGATACCTTTAAAAAATATCAACAATCGACACCTTTTTCGATACTACAGGTAAAAATTGTGGGCATGCAATTTTAGATTTTTGGTGAAAAATAAAAACTTGCTGTCGGACAAAAGAGAGAGCAGAAAGAGCAGCTGGTACCTGTGTATCGATACTGTGTAAAATGAAAATCCTGACAAATATTATCAATACTTTGATATTTTGGACAACACTGTAATGCAGCTGTGTTTTTTTTATTGTGTAAAATCAGGCAGTATCTAGCTCTTGTTCTAATGAAGGCTGATTGCACTACTTTTAATTTGCTTTGGACGAATAAATGTGATGTAACGTAGTCAATACTTCAGAGGCAGATATGGAAAAGAATCCCATTCAGGGACTGCGTTGTTGGAAAAATACAGTAAAACCAAGAAGACAAACAATAACATGGACATCGTCGAATGATAATATGAATTCGGTAATTTCTTGCATTAAGAACGTTGCTGTTTGGCGTCCTCTTCGATTGTACTCTATGTATTAGAGCATCTCAAATGTACAACGGAGTACTTTTTTCAACACAGCCCATGCTTGCAACCGCTAAAACATGTCACGATAACAAGACAGACTTAATGTTCGTAGTGTTGAATTACTTATTTGAAGCAACTGTAAGTTGACTTTTGTAGCATCCCGAAATGGACTTAAACCAATCTGCAAGGTACAAAGTCAGTTTGTAAACTCATGGCATGCTTTTAAAAAATGCTACACTTGGCGGGATTTATATTCATTAGGCTAGCACAAACATCCTTTCAGGTTATTGTGAAACTTTTGCTCATGCTTTCATCAAATGTTTGGTAAGATTTAAACTTCACCTACAGCTGTTATATGTTTGGTAACTGAACCCAAGTCTGTAGAGTTAAGAGTACACGTTTCACCCATGTCAAACTGCATATTTACTTTTCACAGAACTACATAACTATTTTAAGCTGAGCTGAAGAGAGTAAAGGCATGACATTATGTCTGATTTTCCCAGAAAAACCAGCCTGCATTCTTCACATTAAAAGCCGTCTACAGGCTGAGAGAGGAAACCAAGAAAGTTGCGGAAGATCTACTTTTTTTAGGTTAGTTTACAACCTGTTCACACACTGGCAATAAAAAAAACAATTAACAAACATTTATACGTGTAAAAAGTTACATATGGTCCCTTTAAACTAGAGTACCTATTGTTTGCAGTAGTGTTTGCCTCACTTTTCCTGGAAAACAGTTTTGAAACATCTGATCTGTGTTTCGAGACATAATTTCACACATATTCAGGGGGGTCCCAGCCTCTCTGAAAAAGCAACTAAGAGTGTTAGGGTGCTTCCAGTATACGCTGCCTGTTGGACTTGGCTGCCAGTCGGTGGGTGCTGGAGGCCCAGAGTGCTTGTGATGGAGCTAATGGCCTTATTTGATTAAGAGGCTTGGGAGCGGCAGTCTGCGGATTGAAGGATTTGCTCGTCGCAGTTGTCTTTGGGTCGGAGCCAC